>JAINUG010000239.1:662607-745769 GCA_029706075.1 Aldrovandia affinis
TTTTGGCAAGTAAAATACCAGATACACAATACACAGCAAACAAACAAACAGCCCTTCAACAATCCGGAAACGAAACAGGAAGTAAGCGTCACAGGAAGTATCATCTCAGCCTCTCAGCCCACTTGGATGGAAATGGTGAGTTTCTCTGCTTGAAGGTATTGCTAACGCTAACCACAGAATTTTGTAATAGAAATGATCTTGTATGTTGCCAAATTTAGCTGGAATTCTTATAGTGTTGCAAAGCTTGTTTACCTTGACCCACGAACATGATTGCAACTTTTGTTTATATTCGCGCTCCACACAAATTTATAGACTACTAGACATAGGCATGGCTGTAACTACATAGTGTGGCAGGATCAGGGAGTGAGAATAGCTATGAGAACAGGGAGGTCCAGACCTCACTTTTTTTTTCTGGTTTGCCCGTGTTTTTGCATTACATTACATTTTACATGTAGTAGGGCAGCATTGCAAACCTGTTGTGCATTTTTGTAATCCTGGCTTTCAAATTTGGCACAAATTGGTACATTAATATGTTGCGAACATTTTCAGATATTGGAGCCCACTTGAAATTCTCTTTATGTCCGCCATATTGGATTTCAAAATGGCCTCCCATGAAATCTACATTTGCGATTATCTCTGGGTCTAATGCAGCTATTGACTTGAATTCTGGTGTCTAAATGTATGTTTTGGGGAGCAAGGAATCCAATGGTATCAATTTGCATGAGTATTGTAACCAATGGCTGCCATATTGGATTTCAAAATGGCTGCTTTACATTGGCAACTTCACGATCTACATTTGACATTATCTTTGGATCTAATGTAGCTATTGACTTGATTCTGGTGGTGGTGGTGGTGGTGATGGTGGTGGTGGTGGTAGTGGTGAGTTGTAGTCACAACCCCAGTGCAACAACATCAAAGGACTCTTCCATGGTACCGCTATCTCCCTCATACAACATCCTTCTTACACTGGTGAAGAAGATGGATGCAGGTGTCGTCATTGTTGGAGGATCTGGGATGCCACGGTCAAGACAATGCCCCTTGCCGCACTACTACACTGATGTACCCCTGTCACTAGCAGCATCAGAAGTCGCCTCCCAGCTGCTAGAGTGCGTCATTGACCAGAGGAGACTTCAAACAGCAGACTGATGAAGAATACGTATTAGGCAATGCAAAGCGAGTCCTGGAAGACAACACTGGTACAGTGGAAAATGACAACACATCTTGGGCTGCATTTCATGCCAGCCGACAGCCACCAGATGCTTGAGTCATCTGTCCCACGTCGCTGCTTCCATCTTCCTGGAGTGCCCACACAGTGGCCATGATCCGGCATCAATGGGCTGATCGTGAAGAATGCTGTGGAACACCTGAATCCTGGACAGACACCAGTGGTCACCCCAGTCAGCCACTGTTTGCTTTGGCCAAGCAGATACAGTGGAAGTGGCCAGAGAGCTATAGTGAAGACCAGATAGTGGTGATATTTGGTGGCCTCCACATAGAGATGGTGGCACTGAAGACACTGGGGACTGGCTGCAAGGGAGTGGTTGGGTGCAAGCACTTGTGCAAGCCGAGATTGCGACAGCAGGGACAGCGAACTCATTCCTGCGAGCATCCCATGTCTTGCGCACAAGAAGAGCACATCAAGTGACTGCAGCAGCACTGTACATCCTGTAACACCGTGCCTACAACCACTACTGTCTGGGAGAAACCAGGGATGCAGAGGACCTTCCCGAGTTTGAAGACTGGTGTTGCCAGAGAGAAAGACATCCCCAGTTTCACTACTGGGCAACCGTGCTGGAACTAGAACTGTTGGTTCTAGTGTATGTCGTTCAATCAGGCAGGAGATCGTTAATGATGTACCTCGATGCTCTGACAGGAGCTGGTCCCCTGGTTCACGCACTGGATCACACCCACTATGCTAGGTGGATACCAGTGCACCTGAAGAGACATGGCGAACTCACCACCAAACACCCAGATGTAGCCAGGAAATTCAGGGAAGGCCACTTCACCGTTCAGAAAACACAGAGGGTGTTCTCTTCAATCCCGATTGACCAGGCACATGAGCAGAATAATGCCTGCATCAAAGGAGACGGTGGAGCAGTTGGCTCACTGACAACCTAGTGCCTGCGTCGCTGGATGGTTGCGGGACCAGAAGTTGCCAGGTGATCGAAGAATTCCAGGATGGGGAACCAACACTGGAAGCGGCAAACAGCAGACACACGTCATCATGATCAGACCAAGTATACAGGCCTCATTTGTGAAAGATGTTCGCTCTCGTCGATTGTCATAGAGGAGATGGGCAACCCATTCGAGGAGGAGAGTCAGGATGTAGTCAAACTGGACACAAAGGAGATCGCAGGTCCTGCTGCCGTGGAGACCGTGATGAATGCCAGAGGATTAGCCAAGAGCAGTTCGAGGCTTTCACCAGAGAGTGTCTGTTGGACAGAACAAGGCAGTGGACATTGTTCTCGTAACAAGCTGAAGGTGTTCGAGCACTTCCACTCAAGAAGCCAGAGCAAGGTCAGCAACAGCTCGCCTCCGTCAAGAATGACGTGAACTCTCTTATGCGCCTGTACAGTGGCTGCCAGACGGGGATGGAAACCTTGAGGGAGTTCTTTCGTCACGAGAATCAGGCATGTCCTCCTGCACTGTCTGATGGTGGAAGCCTCTGCACTGGTACCAAGAATGATCTCCTCACATGCTTGGAAGAAGTCTCCGGCGCAAGACAGAACTCCTGTCACACGACCTGTATTGTGCTTGATGGAGCAGCCATCGTCCAGATGCTGGCTTGGCTGCATCAAAAAGACCTTTGAAAAGTATGCACAACAGATCTTCATCCCTTATGTCCACAGAAGCTGCAAACAGTGTCACGCCTGGATCTGGTCTGGGATACTTACCTTGCTGATTCACTGAAAGTCTAGTGCGTGCAGCGGGGACAAGGCGTGCGGAGGCGATGTGGTGGCTGCCGCAGTACGCAGGAAAGCAGCAGAACTTCCCTCACAGTGGACAGCAACAAGGCCGAGCTGTTCAGGTTTCCTCCTCAGCAGCTCTCATGGAATGGTTTGACCAGGAGGACAAGCAACTCATACATTACTGATGGAGAGGCAGTGCTCAACAAGCCACTATTGCAGATCTGACCTCTCCACTTTCGCCCAGCCAACAACCACTTCAGAAGAAGCTGACAGTCGGATGTTGCTGCATGCATCTCACGCGAGCCCGGCATGGACACCATGCAATACTCATCTGGACTGTAGACACCGATGTTGTGGTGCTGGCAGTGTCCCTGGCACAGGAGTTGCAACCAGAAGACAAACTGTGGCTGGCATTCAGGGCAGGCCAGAGTTTCGTGCCTGGCAGCACGAAATAGCAGCTGGATTGGGACGAGAGAAACTCGTGCACTGCCAATGTTCACGCTCTAACTGGATGCGACACTGTCAGATTTGCTAGACGTGGCAAGAAGGCTGCGTGGGCAGTCTGGGTGGGCACTGCCAGAACTCACTGAGGCGCTGCTGCTGCTGTCCTCTGCGCGTGACATACCAAGGCAGTGTCCGCATCATGTCGGGAGGTTCGTGATCCTGTTGTATGATCGAACCAGCAAATGCACAGACATTGACAAGGCCAGGAGGAAACTCTTCGCAGGAAGAACAATGTACAGCTCATCCCTCCAACGAAGGCAGCTCTGGAGGAACATATCAGAGGCAGTGTGTCAGGTGGACATGTGTGGGGGTCAGATACTGCTGCCAGCACCAGAGCTCCCTCCACCCAACCAACTGGGGTTGGTCAAGGACCTGAAGGACAGTGCACCACTGGACCAGGCTACCTGAGGCAGCTCACAGCTGCATTGAGCTGGTTTCTTGCAGAAGTGCAAAAAGGGTGTGTGAGTCGCTGCAAGTGCAAGAGCTGCCCTTCAGTGCACAGCCCTCTGTGTGTGGAGGGGACTGCACATGACGATGAGTCCACAACATACATGTACTTGTGGCAATGCTGAACTTGTTAACATGCTGTTTATGTACACGTATCTTGATACCGGTATATACACAACTCAGATACCGATTATTTGTAGAATGTCAGTATACACCTAGCCTCAGATACTAGACCATGTAGCATGTCAGTATTATACCTAAGACATTGACAGAACTAAGACATTTACACACATTTAACATGCTTTAATAAAATCATTCTTTTCAAAGTATTGTGTTGAATCCAATATTTACTAGATAATTTCCAAATGCAATTATATAACAGACTGTGATAGATAATATTAAGTTGAAATTGGTACCATTGGATTCTTTAAAAACATACATTTAGATACCAGAATCAAGTCAATAGCTGCATTATGTCCAGAGATAATAGCAAATGTAGATTTTCAAGTGGCGGCCATTTTGAAATCCAATATGGCGGACATGAAGAGAGAATTTCAAGTGGCCCAATATCTGAAAGTATTACTTGTATATTAATGTACATTGTGCCAAATTTGGTGCCCAATATCTTAAATGCAATTATAACATTTTAAGCATTTATCAGACGCTCTTATCTAGAACGACTTACAACATGTGCATTAATACATGGTAGGAACAATCGCATGAGATCAGTGCAGTAATACAGCGATAGACATCTGTCACACGCCACGCGACAATCCCTGGACGGGAACAGAGCAGTCTGGAGACGGAGAGGATTCTTTGGTCCCGACATATGCAGAGACCGAGACCGGGAGTTTTGTGTAAACAAATAAAACAAATCCGTCTGTCGCCCTCACGGGTTCAGGATACAAAACAATAATTGAAAGCACAAACAAACTTATTTTCAATTTAACGGAAACGTTTGTTTCTTTCTTTCTTTCTTTCTTTCTTTCTTTCTTTCTTTCTTTCTTTCTTTCTTTCTTTCTTTCTTTCTTTCTTTCTTTCTTTCTTTCTTTCTTTCTTTCTTTCTTTCTTTCTTTCTTTCTTTCTTTCTTTCTTTCTTTCGGGTTCCAGCCACCTACTGAAGGGAACAGAGCAGTTTTAAAGGACACACATGTAATTATTAGACACAGGACCGGTGTGTGCGCTTGCTGCTCTGCCAGTAGGCGTGGCCGTTAATCGTCCTGATTAGCTGCCGAGACCGACACCTTCCACAACATCATTGTAGGCAGCTGCCTACCATACTTGTAACACTGGGAAATAAATAAATAAATGAGAAGGCAGGGATACATATACAAGAAGTGTTGAGCAAGTAGGCAGTGGTGATGACAATTGTGTAGATGTACAGAATTCAGTGGTATTGGAGTCTGAAAAGGTGGGTTTTGAGTCTCTTGCGGAAGATTGCAAGTGATTCCGCGGTCCTGACTGATTGCGGAAGGTCGTTCCACCACCGAGGGGTCAGGACAGAGAAGAGACGAATGAATGTTTAACCATTTTAAGGAAAATTATAATTGTTTACTAAATTCTTATCATTTAAACGTTTAAATGGTAAGTGATTAACACTCCATAGTAATCTGTTATTCCTTTTATGTAAGCAGTTACTTAATTAAGCCATTCCCAAACAAACAATCACTTATGTACCTTTTACAGTTTAGGATTAGTATCATTAAAAACATTATGGTTAATTGTGTCTGACTGTAATGATTATCATGATGCAGGAGGAGTGTGTATGCAGCTGTGTACCACCTGGGGGAAAAAATCCAACCAGAAGGAGAGCGAGACTGAGACAAAGAGGCAGGAAAGAAGGAGATGAAGGGGGAATTTTTTACTATGGGTTGTAATACCAACAGTAAATACTTGAATTGGTAAACAGCAAAGGAAGTCTGACAGGGAGTGCATGGACAGAAGTGTAGAAGGGGTTTGTGGAAGGTAGATACCAGACAGCAGTGTATATAGCTGCCCTGCAGTGCTGCCTGGTGTTTCAATGAGGAACTGTAATTGCAGTGGTTCTCTCTGGATAAGAGAACAGGGCCCAGGGGAGGCAGCCTGTCGCCCAGTTCTGTCAGAGTCTCCTGCTAACGAGCAGCATTAGAGCAGAGAGCAGAGAGACCAGGGCTGCTGTCTCTGGCCTGCTCCAATGCCGCCAAGAATAGCCCCTGTCCTCATTCTGTGTTTTCAGGAAGGGTCCTGTCCTACTGCAAACTCATATTTCTCTCTCGCACTCGTTCTCCCATTCACACACACACACAGAAGCACACACACACATACACACGCACTTACATTCCCATGAATTACAATTTTATGCACACATGAATTATGTGTTGCCTACAGTTATGCAACTTAAAGTTCATTATCTTGAGCTACAGTATGCTGCTGCTATGCCTGTCCGATAAAGCCTCTGTTTCTAACATTCAGACACACACACATACACTTATGACCGGTAATGTACACACACACGCACATACACAACTCAGCTGTCTGCTTTTTAACTCAGTTATCTTTTAAAAAAGAAGATGGAAGAATGGCAGAAACATGAGGAAAAGAAATGGGGACAGAGAAACAGAGTAAAGGGAGAGATAAAGTGCAGAGAAAAGAATGTAGACAGAAACTCTGTTTGGTCATCACCACCACTAAACACACTTGAGCCACTTGTTATTCTATAATTCAGACAGCCTGGGGAGAGAGAGGCACTGGTGAGTTGGGGTATAACAGGGTGGAGCAACAGTATGCTTGCTTGGGGGCTGCAGGGCAGGAAGCTGGTTTGCCCCTGGCCTGGTTATCTGAGGGATAGACCTGGCTGACCATCTGTTCTGAATACACATAACCCCAGCCTGGCGTAATTTGGTAATTGCAAAGTAGGTCAGTGCACAGTCCTGCTGCAGTGTTAATTACAGCTCCACTGCTGCAATTACACTTTCCATTTCTCTCTCCCTCTCTCTCCCTCTCTCTCCACTGACCTCTACTCTACACTTTATTTTTCATTCTCTCTTCTGTTCCTTCTCCCCATTCTCAATTGTTCTACTTGCCCTTTCCCTTTCTTTCTCTCTTATATTTGCTGACTCCTTCATTCTCCCTGCCACTTTTCGCTCTTTTCTATAAATTCAATTCAAATTGTCTTTATGGCATGACAAACATTAGATATTGTACTGCCGAAGTATACAAATATTATACCGGGGGGTTAATTAACAAATAAAATAAAACAGTAATAATAACAATGATAACTAGAAAGTAAATTTTGATTTTCAAACTTTATTTGGCTTGCGTCCGGCAAATTTTAAAAGCTTAAAAATGGCCGTATGGAGAGAGTTTTATGTTTTTTCATCATACTTTTAATATTGTAATATCAAAGTAAAGAATTATAATTCAAAATGATAATAGCCTAGCAGTAGTATGTTATGAATTACATCATCAGCTTGGATGGAGAGATGAAAGTATAGATGGACAGATAGAGAGGACTGAAGTAGCTTTTTGGTTATACATGTGTGTAGAGATTTAAAGAATATGGCTTGGTAATGTCTTGTTATTCAGACTATTATAATAAAGTTTTGCTTTATTGACATGACATATTTTACAATACATATTACCAAACTCAACTCAAACTCAACTCAAACTTTATTTATAAAGCACCTTTAAACAACCAACAGTCGACCAAAGTGCTGTACAGTAATAAATAAACAGTAATAAATAAACAGTAATAAAAACAGTACATGTAATACAATACAATAAGAAAAAGAAGAAGGAAAAAATAATTCACATAAAAGTACCATAAAAGTGTCTAGCTCAACCGGAGTTGAAAGCCAGGAGAAAAGGTAAGTCTTCAATACGGACTTAAAGACCTCTAAGGTTCGGGCAGATCTAATATGCAAGGGCAGGCTGTTCCAGAGCCTAGGGGCAGCCGCCACAAAGGCTCGGTCACCTCTGGTTTTTAGCCTAGTCCTGGGGGCATCCAGCAGCAGCCGATCTGCCGACCTCAGTGCTCTAGCTGGGGTGTGACAATGTAAAAGTTCAGCTAAGTACAGAGGTGCCAGCCCATTCAAAGCTTTAAAAACAAACAACAAAAGTTTAAAATCAATCCTGAAGAGGACGGGAAGCCAATGGAGTGAGGCCAAAACTGGTGTAATGTGGTCGTGCTTTCTTTTACGAGTAAGAAGACGAGCAGCTGCATTTTGTACCAGCTGCAGACGTCGAAGCGACGACTGGTCAATACCAACATACAAAGAATTACAATAATCCAGCCTCGTGGTAATAAAAGCATGAATTACCCTCTCTAGGTCTTTGGGGGAAAGATAGGCCTTTATCTTTGCTAGGAGTCGTAATTGGAAAAAGCTGGTTTTAACAACTGAATTAACCTGTTTGTCAAATTTGAATGCACTATCAAAAATCACTCCAAGGTTCTTGACAGAAGAACGGATATTAGCAGTTAGTGGACCCAGAATGCCAGCAGGATAATCTCTAAGAGCATGCCCAAACATAATGATCTCAGTTTTATTATCGTTTAAATTGAGAAAATGTATGTCCATCCAGGTTTTGATATCTTTTAAGCAGTCCAGCAAGGGCTGCATTGTATCCTTACTTTTTGACTTTAGAGGGAGATAGATCTGTACATCATCCGCAAAACAGTGAAAAGAAATATTGTGTTTTGCGAAGATTGATCCCAAGGGCAGCAAGTACAACAAAAACAGGATAGGGCCCAAGATGGAGCCTTGAGGGACCCCACAGGTAAGAGGGGCCGCGATTGAAGAGAATTCCCTAAGTGAACTGAGAAACTCCGATCAGACAGGTAAGATTGAAACTATTTGAGGGCAGTACCTGTGATGCCTACACATTGTTCTAAGCGTGACAGAAGGATTCTGTGATCCACAGTGTCAAAGGCAGCTGTCAGGTCTAGGAGCACAAGGACAGCAGGGTTACCTGAATCAACAGTTAAAATAAGATCATTAAAAACTCTCAAAAGAGCCGTTTCAGTACTATGGCGTGGTTTAAAGCCAGACTGAAACTTTTCATAGATGTCATGATTAGTTAAAAATGACTGCAACTGAACATGAACCACTTTCTCCAGAACCTTAGACAGAAACGGTAGTTTGGAGATAGGTCTGAAATTAGAAAGGACAGAAGGGTCTAGATTTTTCTTTTTGATAAGAGGCTGTACTACAGCATGTTTAAAGGCAGCTGGGACACAACCGGAGCTGAGACAAGTGTTTATCAAAACAAGAACACTTGACCCAACAGTATCAAAAACTTCTTTAAGAAAACGAGAAGGAATACTATCTGAGGGGCAGTTTGTAGGCCGCAGACGATTGACTACATCTGAAAGTGATGAGAGCGATACAGGCTCAAACTGGTCAAAGCCAGCAGAGCGCAAAGGAGGAACAATAAGGTCTGGGGCAGTGAAGGTGTGAGCAGCTGACCTAAGGGCAGAAATTTTCTCAATAAAGAATTTAAGAAAGTTATCACAAAGAGTAAGCGATGGTACAATGGGAGAAATATCACTGGGATTTACAAGATAATTAAAAATATTAAAAAGAACTTGGGGCTTGTGACTGTTATTGGAGACAAGGTTAGATAAATACTCCATTTTAGCAGCTTTAACGGCTCTCTGATAGTCTGACAAACAGACCCTTAAGATTCCTAAGGAGACGTGGAGTTTGTCCTTCTTCCACTTTCTCTCAGCACGCCGACATGCGCGTCTGAGAGCGCGGGTGGAATCATTTAACCAAGGCTCGGA
Source organism: Aldrovandia affinis (assembly GCA_029706075.1). Lineage (NCBI taxonomy): Eukaryota > Metazoa > Chordata > Actinopteri > Notacanthiformes > Halosauridae > Aldrovandia > Aldrovandia affinis. The sequence goes on from JAINUG010000239.1 coordinate 672,229, forward strand.
AAGTGCTTTAGTGTGTTTAAGTCTAAAAGGAGCAACAGAGTCCAAGATATTATTACATGTAGAGTCAAAAATTGTAATAAGCTCCTCAGCACTGAGAGCGCAATTCCCATCCAGTGTGCAAATCATACGCTCATTAAAAATAACTGAGAACTGCGATACAGTTGAAGAGTTAAACGTACGCAGGCGGCGTGCAGGAGCACACGTCTTAACCATCGAACAAGGTATAGAAGCAGTAAATAAAACAGGCAGATGGTCTGAAATACCTGTTGCACAAATTTCATTAACAAAAACAGATAAGCCATACGATAGCACAAGATCCAAGGTGTGGCCCTTTTCATGTGTCGGTCCAGTCACTGACTGAATGAGATTAAAAGAGTCAATGAGATTTAAAAATTCCTTGGCCCGCGGTTTTGATTCACAACACACATGGACATTAAAATCACCAGAAATTAAGAAATGGTCATATTTCACCGCAATCCCCGACAGAAAGTCAGCAAAATCATGTATAAAGTCCTTATTAAATTTCGGAGGACGATATACTACCGCGAAAAGCACAGGAGTGGACAGATTTAATTCAAAAAGCTGTAGCTCAAAACTGGAGTAAGTGTCAAATTGAGTCTGTCGAAGCTGGATTTAAAAACAGAAGCTAATCCCCCACCTTTGCCGGTGGTCCGAGGGGAGTTAAAGAAAGTACAGTCAGGAGGAAGAAGTTCGGAGAACGGAATACACTCACCAGCGTGAAGCCAGGTCTCCGTCAGAAACATAAAATCCAGATCACGAGAAGTGAAGAAGTCATTCAGCAGAAAAGTTTTATTTGCTAGCGATCTAGTATTTAACAAAGCCATGCGAAGATTGAGCTCCACACCAGCTGTTGGTGCAGCACGTCTCAGCTGGCGAAGGTAAGCATTGCCAACATCGCTTCTGTGGACCCGCGACTGCCAGCGTCGAGGAGGGCGCTCAGTCATCAGACTGGGAGCATCACGCGGCCTAGGTAGCGCAGGTAGAGCAGGGCACGTCAGCAGGCCGGCGGACGGATCAGGCACTGTCATCCGGCTGGAAGGAGCAGGAGGAGCGGCAACAACAGGACGGATCCAACTGTGTTGCAGTGAGCGTCGGACAGCAAGAAAGTAGCATCCATCCGAGAGGAGGCGAGGATTTGTCACACAATGGGAAGTCAGCAGGTAAGCCTTAAATCTCACCAGGACACCACCCCGCTTTCCCCGTCTTCTGAAGCGCCTTTTCCGGGGAAAGGCGCAAGGGAGGCGGCGCAGGTACGCGGGAATCTCCGATAGCACGGGAGAAGGGTTCACTGATTGTTTACCCAAAAAGTGTTTAGACAGCAACAGCGACTCACCAGAGGCTCGGATGTTAAGTAAAGCTTGGCGATCATAAACAAGTAGAGCAGAGACATCCGGCAACAAAACGGAGAAACAGAGCAGTAGCAAACAGTATGCTGAGCAAACGAGACAGACGAGGCACACGGCTTGCCAACACAGGTGCCATTGATAGACAACACGATAATGAAACAGTTACGTGTAAAAAAAAAAGTTAAAAAAAAGCTTGTATAGCTGTGATAATTATATTGTCATGACAGTTAAAAGGAAACAACAATAATAATGTGCATCTCAGATCATGTCACTAGGCCGAATAGATCATCCAACTTGGAAATACTGTCATTGTGTCCCTGGTAAAAAAAGACAGTCAGCGAAGATTGGCACTTTGAAATACAAATTATGCAAGCAGGCTAATGTAACAACAGTCTTTTATAATGTCTGCATCTAACACATCTAGGAGCTTAGTAATGAGTTTCCGCATAGCTGGTAAATAGGGGAGAGCAGGGTAAGTTGTCACATGAGGCTAATTTAAATTTGTTTTTGAAGGAAATAAGCATTGAGGGGAGGAAGGAAAGGAACAAACAAACGAAGGAACCAAAAATAAAGTGAGATGATGGTGCGAAATTATAAAAGAAAGACAGAGAATGGTAGCACAGCTCCGGATATAATGCTGAAGGCAGTCAGACAGGTGAAGCTGGAGAACAAATCAATCAGAAGCACAGCAAACGATTTTAATATATACTACCGTACTCTGGCTCGGTATTGTGAAAAGGTTACCAGCGAAGAGATTGTCAGTCAGGCAGCCATGCCAACAACAGTGGTTGGCTATAGAAAGCCACGGCAGATATTTCCACCTGAGTTGGAGATGCAGCTGGTTCATTATATTGCCAGGTCAGCGGACATTTATTTCGGTCTGTCGCCTAGTGAGATCAAAAGACTTGCCTACCAGTTTGCTGTGGCACACAAGCTGAAGTTCTCACCAACGTGGGCTGAAACAGAAAAGGCCAGCTCCGAGTGGTTTACAGCCTTTTTAAAAAGGCACCCAATGCTGTCGATAAGAAAGCCTGAGGCAACGAGCCTTGCCAGAGCTAGTAGCTTCAACCGAGAAAATGTCAATGCCTTCTTCGACAATTTAGCAAATGTGCTGGACAGGCATCGATTTGGACCAGGGGACATATGGAATGTGGACGAAACTGGGGTGACCACGGTCCATAAACCTGACAAAGTAGTGGCCAGACGCGGATTCAAACAAGTAGGGTCGCTGACCTCCGCTGAAAGGGGGACACTTGTCACACTGGCCTGTGCTGTGTCAGCCACAGGAAATAGTATACCTCCATATTTCATATTCCCCCGTGTCAACTTCCGAGACCATTTTTTAAACAGCGGACCACCTGGCAGCAGGGGGGCGGCAAATCCATCGGGTGGATGAAAGATGTGCACTTTGTTGACTTCCTGAAACATTTCACTGAGCATACAAAATGCTCAAAGGAGAAACCATCTTTGCTGCTTCTGGACAACCACATATCTCATATGTCCATTGATGGACTCAATTACGCCAAAGAAAACGGCATAATTATGGTCTCGTTCCCACCCCACTGCTCTCATTGGCTTCAACCCTTAGACAGGTCTGTCTACGGGCCGCTAAAAAAGGCACATCAACACGGCGTGTGATGCATGGATGAGGAACAATCCTGGGAAAACAATGACTATTTATGACATTCCTGGGATTGTGGCAATCGCGTATCCTGTGGCGGCAACCCCCCTGAACATTCAGGCTGGCTTTAGGGTAGCTGGGGTACAGCCTTACAACAGGGATATCTTTTTGGAAACTGAGTTTGCGCCATCCTATGTCACGGATCGCCCTGCCCTGCCAGGCACAAGCACCAACCCTGCCCTGCCAGGCACAAGCACCAACCCTGCCCTGCCAGGCACAAGCACCAACCCTGCCCTGCCAGGTACAAGCACCAACCCTGCCCTGCCAGGCACAAGCACCAACCCTGCCCTGCCAGGTACAAGCACCAACCCTGCCCTGCCAGGCACAAGCACCAACCCTGCCCTGCCAGGTACAAGCACCAACCCTGCCCTGCCAGGCACAAGCACAGGCACAGAGACACACCCAGACCCGGTCAGTTCCCATGCCAGCTCACCCTCACCCAGCAATGCCAGCAGACTACCAACTCCAGAGGACCTCCGGCCATTTCCAAAAGCTGGTCCCCGAAAACAAACTAATAATGGAAGAAAGCGGCGCAGGACCGCAATTTTAACAGACACACCCGTGAAGCAAGCACTACAAATGGAAACATCGCAATCTAAAAAAAGGCTGTTTCTGGGGAATAAAAAGGCAAGGGTAAAAAGAAACCTAGACGAGTCAGCAGCAGATGAAGAGGAATGCTTATGCCTAGTCTGCATGGAGCCATTTTCGAACAGCCGCCCAAACGAGACTTGGGTGCAGTGTGGGAGATGCAAGAAGTGGGCCCATGATGCTTGCACCCCAGGCCACACAATTTATTTGTGCCAGAACTGTGACTCGGAAGATGAGTCTGATTAGATGTGATTTGTTGTGCATTTTGCTCTTTAATGAATGAGTTCTGTAATGAAATGTACTTGGTTGTTTTTTGAATTTTAAAGTTAAAAAAATGTTTTCTTCACAATTACTGTGTTGTGTTCTTATTTGTTGATAATCCAATGTGACAATTTACCCCACATACTATGACATAGTGTGACAACTTACCCACTGGTGGGGTAAGTCGTCCCAAGTGCACACCCTCTATGTAACTGTCTACAACTCCATACTGAAATAATACATGAAAATGCAATTAATACAAAATATGTGCCCAAGACTTCCACCTTTCATTTGGTATGACATTTATACCACTCTGATGTTTTGTGCCCAGTACAGGTAAGACACAGTGAAAAGTGTGCCAACATACCCCGCTCTCCCCTATATCCAATTGGTAAAGATGAACAAAAAAGGCTATGAAAAAATGTATTTGTTGTTCATCAGCTTGATTTATGAGAGAAATATGAGAGAAATCGAACCTTTAATTGAAGTCAAATTATTCAAAGAAAAAAATATCCTTATCAAAAAAGAAACACTTTTCTCAAAAACATTTGTCACAATTACTGGCACCCCTGTATTTAGTACTTTGTGCACTTTCCCCTTGCCAAGATAACAGCACTGAGTCTTCTCCTACAATACTGAGGTGGGAGAACACATATCAAGGGATCTGAGACCATTCCTCCATACAGAATCTGTCCAGATTCTTCAGAGTCCTTGTTACTCGCTTGTGGACTCTCCTTTTCAGCTCACCCGACATGTTTTCAATGGGGATTAGGTCAGGGGACTGGGATGGCCATTGCAAAAGCTTGATTCTGTGGTCAGTGAACCATTTTTGTGTGGATTTGTAGGTATGCTTTGGATCATTGTCTTGCTGGAAGATCCAACCATGACCCAGTTTTAGCCTCCTGACAGAGGCAGACAGATTTTGATCTAAAATCTCCTGGTACTTGATGGAGTCCATGATGCCATGTATCCTAACAAGGTTCCCAGGGCTTTTGGCAGTAAAACAGACCCAGAACATCACAGATCCACCACCATACTTCACAGTGGGGATTATAATCTTTTCGGCATGACCATCCTTCTTTTTACACCAAACCCACCAATTTTGTATCATCTGACCATAGGATCCAGTTCCACTCAAAGTTCCAGTGATGTTGAGCAAACTCCAGGTGCTTGGTTTGATGACAGCAGAAGCTTTCCTCTGGCAAGCCTTCCAAATAGCTTGTTGGCATGGAGGTGGTGTCTAATTGTAGTTTGGGAGATTTGGTGACTCCAAGATGCAACTAACTTCTGGAATTCTCCAACCGTGATCCTTGGAGAAATGTTTGCCTCTCGAACCATCCTCCACACTGTGCGTGGGGGAAAAATACACTTGCGTCCTCTTCCAGGCATGTTCATCACAGCTCCAGTTGTTTTAAACTTCTCAATTATTGCCCTAATAGTGGAGATGGGTATTTTCAGGCATGTGGCCTGATTTAGGAAGGTCAACAACCTTTTGTCTCATTTCTTTTGTATTTTGTATTCTCTGACCTTCCCCATGTTGATGGATGACTAAAGGAGTTTGGCCTGTGTGTCACCTCATATTTATACCCCAGTGAAACAGGAAGTCCTGGATGACCACTTAAGAGTTCCTAAAGAGTCCTAAAAACGTAAAAAATACACTACCGGTCAAAAGTTTTAGAACCCATTTTCCAGTTTTTACTGAAATTTAAGCAATACAAAAAAGAATGTACATTTCAGAGTTATAAAAAAGAGGCCATTTTCCGGGAACAAGTAATGGGTTAACATGGGTTAACAGTCACTCTGTGCAAGTCGCCGACTCTGGATCCAGCAAAAGAGCCCCAGATCATCACGCTTCCTCCTCCATGTTTGACAGTTGGTGTCACAACTAAATCAGAAGACAAGTTTCTGAGAGTGAACAGCTTGCACGATAGGCGGCTCATAGGACAACAGCTTCAAGCATAGCTTGAACATACCGAACATTCCTGTGAAACTAGGCACCACCGCCAACAAGGAAGCTTGCTGTTTTAAGATTAAAAAATATATATTGTGAGGTTACTATAATTGCAGTTAGCCAGTAACATAGTCAGGAAGCTAGCTAGACAGTATTGGAAATATTTACATGGCAGGTTAGGTTTGCTAGTTAGCTTGGGCGAGTGAAGTGTGCTGATCATGAATCAGGTACCTGATCAAGGAAACATTAAGGTCTTAATAATAATTTACAGTGGGTATACACTACTTGGACTTTTTACACATTTTATTTTGTTACAACACAGAATAAAAATTGATTTAACTCACAATGATTTAACCTTTTTACATATAAAAAGACAATAATTAATTCCATAAGTATTCAGCCCTTTTTCTAAGACACACCTAAATAAACTGGTGCAATCAATTGTCTTCAGAGGTTACATACAGTAATTATGTAGTGAGTCCACCTGTGTACAATTAAGGTGTTTCAAATGATTTCAAATTAAATGCACCTGTCTGTGAGAGGTTCCACAGTTGGTTAGTGTATTTCCAAACAAGAACTTCATCATGAAGACCAAAGAACATTCAAAGCAAATATGAGAAAAGGTTCTTCAAATGCACCAATTAGGGGAAGGATATAAGAAGATTTCAAAGACTTTGAATATCCCCTGGCAATTCAGTAAGTACATCATAAAGAAATGGAGAGAATATGGCACAACTGTGAATTTCCCTAGAACCGACCATCCTCCAAAACTGAACATCTATGTAAGAAGGGCAGTTGTTAGGGAGGTCACTAAGAGGCTCATGGACAACAATAACCCAAGCACTTCATTAATCTGCGCTTTATGGGAAGGTGGCAAAAAAAGCCATTGTTGTAGAAAACTCACATGACATTTTGCCTAGATTTTGCCAGAAGGCATGTAGGAGACTCTATGGTCTAATGAGATGAATATTGAACTTTTTAGCCTCAACGTTCTGCGTTGTTTGGCACAAACCTAACAATGCACATCATCCTAAGAACACTATCCCGACAGTGAATGTAGTGGGAGCCTAATGCTATGGTAATGCTTCTTTGCTCCAGGGACTGGAAAACTTAATAAAGGGCAAAATGGATGGAGCAAGACAGACAAATCTTGGAGGAAAACTGCTGCAGTCTGCAAAAATCCTGGGACTTGGGAGAAGATTTATATTCCAGCAGGACAATGACCCAAAGCATATGGCAAAAGCCACATTGGAGTGGTTTAAAAACAAAACAAACAATGTCCTGGAGTGACCCAGTCAAAGCCCAGACCTCAATCCTGTTGAGAATATGTGGAAAGTTTTGAAAATTGCTGTTCATCAATGGTCCCCATCCAACCTGATGGAGCCCGAGCAATTTTGTAAAGAATGAGAGAAATATGGGCGGTGGATGGCGTAACGGTCTAACGCGCCACACTTTGGTGTGGTGTGCGCTGCCTGTCAGGGACGCGGTTCGAAACTCTACCAGACCGGCCCTAGTCGTCAACCCCGATCGGAGGCGGCATTTGGCTGTCCGCCTCCGGGGGGAGGGAGGGTGAGCCGGCACGAGTCCATCGAGGAGAAGGTAATAGGTGTCCGTGGAAGAATTTCCATCTCGGAAGAGGCGGGAACAATGTGTGTGTGTCTCGCTCCCGGAGGACGGGGGGCAGACTTGTGGGGGTGGGGAATTGAAATAAATAGAAGGTATAATTAGCAACCAAATTGGGAGAAAAAAACTGGAAACAATTAGAAATAAATGTATTAAAAAAATTGATAAAAAATAATGAGAGAAATTGCAGTGTCCAGATGTGCAAAGCTGGTAGAGACTTACGCAAATAGACTCACAGCTACAATTGCAGCTAAAGGTTTGTGGAAGATATCGGTCTCTGCAGCGGAATCGGGGCAATTAGCGGCCATGCCTACTGACAGAGCAGCCAGAGCACACACCTGTCTTGTGTCTTCTAATTATACCTGTGTCGTGGAAATTAAAACTCAGCAGGATCAGAGAGAATTCCTTTAAACAGTATTACAGCTTTAATTACGAGCAGCTGCACGGAGACCCGTGTCACGCAGGTCAGCGAACCTCCCGCCTTCAAATTCAAATGGATATTTATATCCAACACAATGGAAGGGGAGGGAACAATCACAAGGGGGAAGTAACAGGGCGTTAACTTACAGGTAAATGGAGCTATGGGCTAACATGAAGATATAACAGGTTGTTAGAACAGCCCTCCCAGGGTCTTAAACCAATGGGAAGGAGGTTTCCTTCCGTAGGGGAAACGTTACAAACGAACAAATGTTCCTTTGAAGTTGTGGCGCGAAAAGCCTTTTGTCTCTGACTTCTGTGTCACACTGAATTAATTAGTGTCTACCGTCCACCCCTGTGGATGTGGTCTAGCATCCCAACTCGATACAAATTTCTTCCTCCACACCTGTGTGCTTAAAACTGGTCTGCTCTCTTTAGTAGGTGGCTGGAACCAGGAAGCAGAAGGCTGGCGAGAGTGAGATAATTACCTGAAGTGGTGGAAAACTTGCGAAGGTTGTGTGTTTGTGAATTGTTTGCCAAAAGGCTTATTTGAGTTAGTTCGTTGTTTTCGTTTATTGTTTTGTGCCGAACCTGCGAGGGCGATGGACAAAGGTTTTGTATTATTTTGTTTATATTGTACTCTCGCTCTCTTTCTCTTCCCTGTGTCTGGGAGAGAGAGAAAGAAAATAAAATAAATATCTGGTCCTTTGACCTCCCCGTCTCCTGCTGCTCTGTTCTCATCCAGGGATTGACATGTGGCATGTGACAAAGTTCTTCTACCAGGTATTAAGTCAAGTGGAGTGAATACTTATGGAATCAACTATTGTTTTTTTAAAATTTGTAATTCATTAAGAAAAAGCTTTAATCCATTTTGATTCCATGAAGTAATAAAATGAAATGTGAAAAATGCCAAATAGGGTGAATACTTTTTATACCCACTGAATTTGCATCTTGCTAGCCAGCTAGCAGTCATATAGCTAGATAACCAATATTTAAGGCTTTATATACCAAACATCTTTCATGAATCTGGAACCGGAGCAAACAAGGAAGGTGCTAGCTAGCTACCAAGCAGAAAATAGGACATCATTATTTGGACATGTCTGTTTTAAAAGGTCTACTACCATGACTGGTTACACACTGGTGACAACTCTGTTCTTCGTCTAAATAAACTAAACTGTAAGAATGAAAATGCTCTATGCTATTAGGCTATGATAATGATGATATAATGTAGGCTTTGGAGGAAGTTTTGTGGTGAAAATCTTTGTATATTGAAAAGCTTCCGAGGAAATAAGATCAATCTAGCACCACATGTCCATGTCTTTGATTGCCTATTATCTTTTCATAACCTAGGAAATGTTATATGGAGAAGTGCTGTTTAAAATGTTTTACACCTATTTGTTTTGAAAAGTGAGCAGTTTGTGAAAATACTGTCACAGTGACTGTCTAGGGAAGAATCAGGAAAGTTTGCATTTCCGTGATCGTGCTACCAGCTTTATTTCAACAAACTTAGAGATGCAGGGAAGAATACAGAATGCAAAAAACTCACGGGGGTCGCTTCTTACACATACAAATACCATCATGGTTTACAAACACAAAGAATCACATGTAATATTCTTCCGTAAGAAGGGAAAGAGACACTTTCACATAAACACTATTTCACAAATATACAATAACTGGATCACTAACATAAATAAATAATAAATATGTAGTTATAGCATTCGCAAAGGTTTAAGGGAATATCGGAAACATCAGGTTAGCCTTAGTGGTTACGCTACACAGAAAGTAGCAACTGCTACTAACAAATAAAAACGGCTGTCCCATAAATTTAGCATTACTGATGGCTAAGCTAACTGTTCCTTATTACACTGAACTTATTTACACCGTTACAATACATTCATTATGCGTCCAGCAAAAAGGCCAATGCCTGACGAATAACATGAACTGTTCCTCCAACATTTATGTGCATTTCTTCAAATAATGCATGCAGTTTTGATTTTAAGTAGAATTTTATTTAATAATCCTAAATGAACATATAAAAGATTGCATACCAAGAACTATGAAAACTAAACATGAAACTACGGATTGTATTGTAATTCATTAAACAAAGTAAGGAAGTTTGATTGTGACATTTGATGCGACCTTTATGTGTCTTCATCTCTGTCGCCCATATTCCTAAAGGCCTGATATGAGAGCGTGTTTCTTATGTAATTATCAAAGATTTTTCTCTAATTTTAAAATGTGTTTCTACACTTCAAAATGACAACGCTTTGTTCACACGAAGGAGGAATCTTTTATGTTATTTATGTCTTTATTTGATGTTTGCACATTCAGTCCCAAACTGGTGCCATTTTATCATTTATAGCCTGTTCAATATTCTCTGCTACCTAGAAGCAAATTGAATGGGTTATGTGTGTGGTTTAATTAAGTTTAAAAATGAAATTAATCTTTACTGATGTAATTTCAGTATAACACATTATATTTTCAACGTATTCTCTCCCACCATCCCACCACCTGCCCTCTTGATCCCATTCCTCCCCCCCTCTTCCAGTCCATTGCTATGGACATCCTCCCCTTTGTCTCCAATGTCATTAACTCCTCTCTTTCCTCTGGCTCTGTCCCCTCCTCCCTCAAATGCGCTCATGTTGTTCCCCTCCTCAAAAAACCCTCTCTGAATCCTGTTGTCATCTCTATCTACCAACCTGTCTCTCTCCTCCCATTCCTTTCCAAAACATTAGAGCGGGCAGTCTATAATCAACTGTCTGCTCATCTCTTACAGAACGACCTGCTTGATCCCAACCAATCTGGGTTCAGAGCAGGCCACTCCACAGAGACTGCTCTCCTTGCGGTCACTGAGGCTCTTCATGGGGCTAAGTCCCGATCCCTTAGCTCCGTCCTCCTCCTCCTTGACCTGTCGGTGGCATTCGACACTGTGGACCACCCGATCCTGCTCTCATCTCTCGTCGAGATGGGAATCTGGATCTGCGTTGACATGGTTTGAGTCCTACCTGGCTGACCGGTCCTACCAGGTGGCCTGGAGAGGATCCCTCTCCTCTCCCCAAACCTTCTCTACTGGAGTCCCACAGGGCTCGGTGCTAGGCCCCGTCCTATTCTCTCTGTACACCAAGTCACTTGGCTCTGTTATTTCTGCTCATGGTTTTTCCTATCACTGTTATGCTGATGACACTCAACTCTTTCTCTCCTTCCCTCCATCTGATACCCAGTTCCCGGCAGGGATCTCTGCATGCTTGGCTGACATCTCCGCATGGATGTCCACCCACCACCTGAAGCTGAACCTGGGGAAGACAGAGCTGCTCTTCTTCCCTACAAAGGGTTCCCCGACGATTGATGCGTCAATCACCGTGGAAGGCTCCATAGTGTCTCCGTCTCAGTCTGCCAGGAGCCTTGGAGTGACCCTGGACAACCAGCTGTGCTTCTCGAGCCATATTGCAGCGATCACTCGGACCTGCCGTTTCTCCCTCCACAACATCCGGAGGATCCGACCGTTCCTCACCCAAGAGGCCACTCAACTCCTGGTCCAGGCCCTGGTGATCTCATGTCTGGACTACTCCAATTCCTTGCTGGCAGGCCTTCCGGCCTGTGCCATCAAGCCTCTGCAACTAGTCCAGAACGCTGCCACTTGCCTGGTGTTCAACCTGCACTGGCTCCCCATCGCAGCATGCATCAGATTCAAGTCACTGGTGCTTGCTTTTCAAGCGGCCAGAGGTACTGCTCCCCCATACCTCCAGTCACTCATCACTCCCTACACCCCGCCCAGACTCCTCCGCTCTGCCTCCTCTGGCAAACTGACTGCCCCATCCCTCTGGGCGCCTGGCAGCCGCTCCTCGCGGTCTCGCCTCTTCTCTGTCCTGGTCCCTCACTGGTGGAACGACCTCCCGCAATCGGTCAGGAGTGCGGAATTACTTCCAATCTTCCGCAAGAGACTCAAAACCCATCTCTTCAGACTCCACTACCACTGAACACTGTCCATGTAGTCAATCTGTCGTCACCACTGTTTACTTGTTCTACACTATTTAAAAAAACCTTTAAAAAAAACCCACTAACCTTTTCTTTCCCAGTGTTACAGGTATGATACGCAGACGCCTGCAATGATGTCTATTGTGCGCTAACTATGATTGTTCTTACCTTGTATTAATGCACATCTTGTAAGTCGCTCTGGATAAGAGCATCTGCTAAATGCTTAAAATGTAAATGTAAATGTATTTTGAGAGATTAAGCTAACGGACCTTAGAAAAAACATATTGTATCTGATATCCACGGTTGCAAGCACATTCAAAAGGGTGAAACTAAAATACACAATTTATTGTTGATGCTTTAATCAACATATGTATTCATTTTCTATATGAGAAAGTAAGGAATACATTACAGGGATACACAAAATGACATGAGGCATTGCACCTACAGTACAACAGAAATGTGCATGCCTCAAGTTCAGTATGCTTTATTAAATAATTTTGAAATATAAAATACAATTAATTTAACTGTACACTATTGTTTAACTTCACATTTCATGTTAAAAACTACAAACATCCACCACTTTTACAAGTTTAACCTAATTTGACCCAATTCCCTAAAGGGTCACAAATGACAGGTCTACAGGACATAGCTTCAAGTAAAAAATGTTAGCACATTTTCGGTCCTTATGTTCAGCATTGTACAGAAATTGAAACAGCTGAGAATTAAAAGCCATTTACAGATCTTCATCATACAGAAAAACGGACCACCACTGTTTGAAAAGTATAACAATAAGAAGTGACAGTAATAACAATATACAGTATAATAATACCGGATTGTATAGATGACTCTTGGAACACTTTAGAGTGAGGTAATACAAAAATGGGTGGGATGGGGGGTCACAAGGACCATGATGGTAGTTGCCAGGGATCTGAGCCGTACAGCTGAAGTCCATGCTGGCCGATGAGGGGTGAGGGAGGTGGCCAAGGTTGAATATGGAGCGCGAGTTTGGCATGGAATCAATTCAATTCAATTCAAATTCAATCTAAATCAATTAAATGAATGATCTTGATAGGGATGTTAGTAGCAAAATGATAGTAATGATAGCAAAATGATTGCAGATGATACTAAACTTTGAGGTTTGGCAAACAGTTTGGAATGGACTAAAGTAATCCAAGATGATTTCAACAAAATCCAAGAATGGACAGAAACATGGCAGATGACATTCAATATTGCTAAATGTGACGTTATGCATGTGGGAAATACAAACATAAGACAGGAGTATTTTATGGGAGGAGAAAAATGTGTATGTGTAGTATGAAAAAGACTTAGGAATTGTAGTTGATCATAGTCTATCTGCATCTAAGCAGTGGGGTCATACTAATCACCCCAAACAACCACAAACAACCCCAAAGTACACCATGCAATCACAAACAGGCATCACAAACAACCCCAAGCTGGCTCAAACAACCACAAGCTACCCCAAAGTTCCCCAAACTGTAACGGGATGTCAGGAACGGAGTCGGAAAACCAGGCGCGGACCCAGGAATGCAATAATGTTCTTTATTGCAAAAACAATAGGCAATGGTCAAACGGGAGCAATCAAGGCAATACAGGAATCCAAAGAGTGGTTGGGGACAGGCAAAGTTCATTCCAGGCTTCAGGTGTGTCAGAGGCAAGCAAGATGTGGTCAATGGGCAGGCGGAGGTCAGTCCAGGGAATACAGGGAATCAGTCCAGGGAACACAGAGAGGAGCAGGGCAGGAACCATGAGGAGCACGAACAGGTGGATCGGGAACGAGACTTAGACAGGAATAAACACGGAAGCACGAACACGGGGAAGCACGAACACGGGGAAGCACGAACACGGGGAAGCACGAACACGGGGAAGCACGAACACGGGTAAACAAAGAAAACTCTGGAAAGTTGTGTAGGCATAAGCAAAGCACAAGACAATCTGGCAACGAACATGGGAAAACGCACAGCTTATATACATTTAGACATAATGAGAAACAATCAGGAATTAACACGAATGCAGCTGACTGCAATCAGACACATGAGGAATAAGTGAAAACGATAATACAATAACGAGACTATCAGGAAATGAACATGGGAAACGAACAGCTAACTACATCAGACATAACGAGAAACAGGTGAAACTGATAATACACTGATGAGACTAGAAACAGGAAAGCGAAAGTAAAAACACGGACCGGACAACTAGGAAAACATGGAAAAAAACTACAAACGCTTAATTATGGGGAACATGAACACGAGACGTGACACGGGATGACTGATCATTGTAGGTACTGGTAGGTAACACAAAAACTAAAACGGCTAACAAACAAAAGTGGAACAAACAAGGTTCCCAAAACATAGAGCTCCAAAAGAGTGAACCAAAATAACACAAAGACAAAAAGGGTAAACACAAAAGAGTCCTGGTAGGCATACAAAAGCTGACAGGAACTCTGGGCAAGAGAACTCAAGACTGAGCACAGTTCACAGAAAACAGACAACTTAAATAATGAATGCAAACGAGACACAGGTGAAAACACTGAGACAACACTGATGGCAGGAGCATGAACAATGGTTCCTTGGTTAGGGTGGGTGGGGTCATCGATAATATCGATAACACGTGTGGTGTAGATGTGGCACTCTGATGATGCGCTGAGCTGCATTCACCACCCGCTGGAGGGACTTGCGGTCCGAGGCAGTGCAGTTGCCATACCAAACCGTGTGACAGTACATGAGGATGCTCTCCACTGTGCACCTGTAAAAGTTTGTTAAAATCCGGGATGGCATACCAACTTTCCTGAGTCTCCTGAGAAAATAGAGTCTCTGTTGGGTTTTGCTCGGTGTTGTGTGACCATGACAAGTCTTTGGTGAGGTGGAATTTGAAGCTCTTCACCCATTCTACTTCCGCCCCATTGATGTAGACTGCTCCACTTCCTGAAGAGGGTCCAGATCCAGGAACTGGGGTTGGGGTAGGGGGTGAGGGTTCTCGCAGGGGTCACACTTGGTCTTGGGAGGCAGGATCTAGGGCTCAAGGGGCAGGTGCCCCTCCAAGCAGGGGAGCACAAGCATAGGAAATATACAGATTCCAGATACAGATAGCCCCAACTCACGTTTCGAATCGTTTTTCCCCACTCAGTAATACACCTACTGAGAAAGCTCTGATTATTGGCGATTCCATTTTACGAGACGTGAGGATAGAGTCACCAGCGACCATAGTCCAATGTTTGCCTGGAGCCAGAGCTACCGACGTGGAGGCAAACTTAAAGGTGCTAGCTAAGAATAATCTTAAATATTCTAAAATTATTATACACGCTGGCACCAACGATGTTCGACTTAGGCAGTCGGAGATCACAAAAAATTATTTTGTTTCGGTGTGTAAGCTCGCTAAATCACTCAGTCGGGAAGTAATTATCTCTGGCCCTATCCCTGCCCGTAGGAGTGACGAAGTCTACAGTAGACTCACGTCGCTAAATCGCTGGATGGCTAACTGGTGTACTGACAACGACTTGGGCTTCATAAACAATTGGCCCACTTTTTGGGGAAAGCCTGGCTTACTGAAGAGAGACGGACTCCACCCGAACTGGAGAGGTGCTCTTCTATTATCTAGAAATGTGTCCCGTAGTATACAAATGCAAAATTTATGACCTCTCAGAGCGCTAGCCAGGCAGCAGACTTCTGGTCCTAAACCACTGTCTGCTAGCTTCCAAAAACCTGTGACTAGCTTAACTATTGAGACTGTGTCTGTCCCTCGTTTTGGAAATGGTTTTAGAAGTAAAAAGCTATCTGAGCACACTGGCTGTCGTGGCATTTGTGTACATAATCTTATTGATATTAAAACCTCTCAGCCTGCAGTAAGTGTTGCCTGTAGTAAGACCCATCTTAAATGTGGATTGTTACATGTTAGATCACTTTCCCCCAAGGCGGTTCTTGTGAACGAACTAATCACGGACCATAGTTTTGACCTGACTAGTTTCACTGAAACCTGGCTTAGGCCTGACGAATACAGTGCACTTAATGAGGCATCCCCTGATGGTTATGCCAGCTGCTAAGCGCCGCATCTGTCCGGTAGAGGGGGCGGTGTTGCTGTGATTTCTTCGTCAAAATTTAGTTTCACACCTAAATGTGGGGCTAAGTTCTCCTCTTTTGAATCGCTTGCTATGCTTTCTGGACGGTCAAAAGATCGAGTTACCTCAGTGCAATCCTTCCTCTTAATAACTATTTATAGACCACCTGGACCGTATACTGTCTTTCTTTCTGAGTTTGCAGAGTTTTTATCAAGTTTGGCAACTATGGCAGATAAAGTTGTGATTGTTGGAGATTTCAACATACATGTTGATAATGACAGTGACCCTTTAGGACTGGCTTTTGCAGCTATTATTGACTCTGTTGGTTTTATTCAAAATATATCTGAACCAACCCACCGCCACAACCATACCTTAGATTTAGTCTTATCCTATGGTATCGATGTCGAGAATATCATTGTGTCTCCCCATAATCCTGTACTATCGGATCACTTTTTGATTACTTTTGAAATTCAGGTAAATATTCCTATTAAATCGGAAACCTAGATACTATTCCAGCCGCTCTATAAATTCATTGACGGCTTCAAAATGTATAAACTTACTTCCCGAATCCTTAGTATCAAGTCAGGACCCAAATAGCTTTTTGTAAATTGATCATCAAACAGATGCGCTAAATCACATTTTACGGAATACACTTTATGCGGTCGCACCCCTCAAGAGGAAAAAATGCAGTGAGAAGAAACTTGCACCCTGGTTCACTGACCATACCCGTGCCCTTAAACAAGTTTCCAGGAAATTAGAACGCAGATGGCGCTCTACCAGTTTAGAGGTTTTTCGCTCTGCTTGGAAGGACAGCCTCATAGAATACAAGCACGCCCTTATTACAGCTAGGTCATCGTACTTCTCAAAATTAATTGACCAGAATAAAAACAACCCAAGATTTATATTTAACGCGGTAGCTAAACTGACAAAAAAACAGTCTTCAGTTTCCATCAGTTATCCTTCTTACTATAATTCCAATGACTTTATGAACTCGTTTACTGATAAGGTTGAGACAATCAGAGAACAAATTATGAAAATGACTCCAATACCTAGCACTCCAACTCCCGAGATAGCACAGGGCTATCAGGAGTTTTTCACTCCCTTGGATCTGGACAAATTCAGTAAACTGGTTATGTCCTCCAAATCATCTACATGTCTGTTAGACCCCATACCAACAAAGCTTATTAAAGAGCTTTTGCCTGTGCTAGGCCAGCACATGTTAGATATCATAAATACATCCCTATTATTGATTTGCGTACCTAGGCCTTTAAAAGTGGCAGTAATCAAGCCTCTTCTAAAGAAACCAAATCTTGATCCTGTTAATCTGAAGAACTATAGGCCCATTTCAAATCTGCCCTTTTTGTCAAAAATTTTAGAGAAATCTGTAGCTCAACAATGAACTGCTTTCCTAAAAACTAATAATCTGTATGAAACACTACAATCAGGTTTTAGACCAAACCATAGCACTGAGACAGCACTTATTAAAGTTGTAAATGACTTACTGTTAGCATTGGACACTGGTTGTGTTTCTATTCTAGTGCTCCTTGACATAAGTGCTGCTTTTGACACTATTAACCACCAGATTCTCCTTCATAGGCTAGAAGACCTGGTTGGTATGCGTAGACGGGCACTCTCATGGTTTAAATCATACTTATGTGACGACCATGCCCTGTCTTCCTCAACTGCAGTTATGGCTGTCGGCCAGCTGGTGGCAGTGTTGCATGCCGTCCCTCCCTTCCCCTGGAATTGCCTTAATTGCCGTTTGTGCCTCATTAGCTACCTAGTGGTAGCACCTGGGAAAGCCCCTTTATAAGTGGCTTCGCCCAGGTGCTCGGGAGATAATGATATCTCAGGAGATTGTTGTCTCACACTGCACTTCGCTCTTGACTTGACTTGACTGGGCTGCGGGCATCGGGTTGGTACTTTAGGTAGCCTACTAAGTATTGTTGTTATATTGGATTGTCACACTCCACCTGCACTCACACTCCAACACCCCTCTACAGATTCACACTGACACGCATCCACACACACAGAATATTGAAATAAAACTCTTTAAAACGTTTTACCTGGTCTGGTCTCCATGTTTGTTTTTGACTGCTTGAGTGTCGGTCATAACAAAATGGTGGCAGCAGTGGGATCGGTTTGATAGATGAATAATTATTTATTTGTTTGATCATTCCTGTTATTGGTTATATCCACAAAGGATCTTCGCGTTGTGTACCCTGTTGAGGTGCTGGGAGACCGTCGGGAGAATCGTTTGTTTGTGTCCAATTGGAGAGTTCTGTATTGTCATCCACCACTGCACAACTAGCCTGCTCATGGTAGGTAGTTTACCTCGCAACATACAAACGTCGGCTTTTGGTGAGCTCTGTTGTAATATTCCCTAGTAGGATAGCGTCGGCGTGTTTGTTTTGTTTCGTGGGGTCGGTTGAAGCTTGCTTGGGTGCCCTAATCGTAGTGCTCCTGGCAGGCTATCCACAGGTCTGTTTGGTCGCTATCGAGCTTGTGGGTTAAAAGTCCCGCCGTAAACCACGGGTGGGGCCTGTAAGTATATTGTCTGGGGGTGAAGGGAATACGCTCTGGCCTCTTTGGAGACTGAAAAGCCGTGCGTGTGTGTATTGTGGAGTTTTCGAGTACAGTTTTCCCCGTGTTGTACTGGGTTTCTACTGTTCTACCGATTTGCATTTTGTTGTGAATGGAGTTTTGTCAGGTTTGTAATTTGCAAGCATAGTCAAACTGGTAATATTGTTGAGCACTGGTAGTGTTCAAAAGGATTGTCCGTGGTATAAGTTCTTCATGCCGAGGCCGCCTCCCGATATACTGCATGAGGATCCGAAGGTAAATTAATTTTTGCTTCGTCCTTCTGTAACTAGTTTTCGTTTGTTGCAAAAGTCTGAATTGTTGTTGCTCGCAGAATTTTGGGGTGAGCCTTGGGTAGGAAAGCGTAGCGTCTCTGCACTCCGAATCTTGCTGTTTCAACTTGCCGTAAATAAAGGATTGTTGAGAGAGATGGCGGACGCAGATGCTGCTTTGCAGATAAAATTGGCTGAGTTGGAGTTAGAAAAGGAAAAAAGGAAAGAACGTCAATTAGAATTAGAGAAAGCAAAATTGGAGGTGGAATTAGCAAAAGAGAAGGCTAAATTGGAGTTCGAATTAGCAAAAGAGAAATTACGAGTGCAGTTAGAAGGAGACAAGTTGGTCCTTGAACGAGAGAAACAAAAAGATTTGGCAAGATTTCGTGAGTGGCAGACATCATTACCTGCCAGTGAACGGTCACTGCTTAACGAAAGTCTTACTGGAACGCCTGATCAGGATAAGAGTAACATAACACACAATTTGCGTCTAGTTCCAAAATTCAGTGAAAAAGATCCTGAAACCTTTTTCCAGCTGTTTGAAAGAGTGGCTAAATCTAGAAAGTGGGAAGAGACTGATCAAATTTTATTGTTGCAGTGTGTCTTCACTGGAAAGGCTCAAGAAGCATTAACTGCGTTGGATAGTAACGTCTCATCTTATAAAGAGGTGAAAGATGCTGTGTTAAAAGTCTATGAGCTCGTAGAAAGCTATAGGCAGAGATTCAGAAAATGGAAACATACTGACAAGCAAACACATGTTGACTTTGTCAGAGAGCTAACTAATCACTTTAACCGGTGGTGTAAATCTTCAGAAGTTTCAACATTTGAAGCACTCAGTGAGTTGGTTATCCTGGAGCAGTTTAAAAATTCAATTTCTGAGTCTGTGGCAACTTACATCAGTGAACGTGCCCCGAGCACTGCTGCCTCTGCCGCTGTACTGGCTGATGATTATGTTCTTACCCATAAGCATAATCACTCTGTTTTCCGCTCTCAGAGTTTTGACCAGCGAAAAGCTTTCCCTTCTCGTTCTGGCTCTGGTGGGAGTGATTCTGCCCCTGTAGTCCGGTCTGTTCCGGGTACAAATGGTAAATATGATCCTACCCGGGTATGCCATGGTTGTAAAAATAAGGGTCACTGGCGAAACGAGTGTCCAATTTCTAAAACTCGGAAGTCCTCTTCTACTGCTGTTTCAACTTGCCGTAAATAAAGGATTGTTGAGAGAGATGGCGGACGCAGATGCTGCTTTGCAGATAAAATTGGCTGAGTTGGAGTTAGAAAAGGAAAAAAGGAAAGAACGTCAATTAGAATTAGAGAAAGCAAAATTGGAGGTGGAATTAGCAAAAGAGAAGGCTAAATTGGAGTTCGAATTAGCAAAAGAGAAATTACGAGTGCAGTTAGAAGGAGACAAGTTGGTCCTTGAACGAGAAACAAAAAGATTTGGCAAGATTTCGTGAGTGGCAGACATCATTACCTGCCAGTGAACGGTCACTGCTTAACGAAAGTCTTACTGGAACGCCTGATCAGGATAAGAGTAACATAACACACAATTTATGCCTAGTTCCAAAATTCAGTGAAAAAGATCCTGAAACCTTTTTCCAGCTGTTTGAAAGAGTGGCTAAATCTAGAAAGTGGGAAGAGACTGATCAAATTTTATTGTTGCAGTGTGTCTTCACTGGAAAGGCTCAAGAAGCATTAACTGCGTTGGATAGTAACGTCTCATCTTATAAAGAGGTGAAAGATGCTGTGTTAAAAGTCTATGAGCTCGTACCTGAAAGCTATAGGCAGAGATTCAGAAAATGGAAACATACTGACAAGCAAACACATGTTGACTTTGTCAGAGAGCTAACTAATCACTTTAACCGGTGGTGTAAATCTTCAGAAGTTTCAACATTTGAAGCACTCAGTGAGTTGGTTATCCTGGAGCAGTTTAAAAATTCAATTTCTGAGTCTGTGGCAACTTACATCAGTGAACGTGCCCCGAGCACTGCTGCCTCTGCCGCTGTACTGGCTGATGATTATGTTCTTACCCATAAGCATAATCACTCTGTTTTCCGCTCTCAGAGTTTTGACCAGCGAAAAGCTCCTTTCGTTCTGGCTCTGGTGGGAGTGATTCTGCCCCTGTAGTCCGGTCTGTTCCGGTACAAATGGTAAATATGATCCTACCGGGTATGCCATGGTTGTAAAAATAAGGGTCACTGGCTAAACGAGTGTCCAATTTCTAAAACTCGGAAGTCCTCTTCTACTGCTGTGTATGCAAAGCCGATGGGTTTGGCTGTCTCTGTTAGCTGTTCACCTATGTCAGCTGTTTCTCATGACCAAAAGGAACTTTCCAATGCCAAAATTGTGGAAGCAGAGTTGTTGTGTTCAGAGTTATGTGTGATACATAACAGCACCCGTAGGGGGCAAGGCTTGACCCCAGAATGTTTGTACCCATGATTCTCTCGGTAAAAGTGTTTGAAAAAGCAAGCATGTGTCTGTCGTTCTTCCATGATTAAATTCATAGTCTAATGTCTAATTTGTAAAGTATTAAGGCATAGACATAACAATGGCGACGAGGATGAAGCGATTTTTGTTTGTTTAATCAGTTTAGTAAGTTTAATCAGTAAATATGGAGAACAGAACCGGGATCCGAACTTTGAATGTTCGTGAACCAGCCCCGCCTGGTCCAAGATGGACGAGGTGGTTAACGTCCTTTGAGCTTTTCGCAGATGGTAAAGGACTGCTTTTGACCGACGATGCTACAGACGCAACAGAGCAGAGAAGAAGGGCTTTGCTCTTGCATCTTGCTGGACCAGATGTACAAGACATCTTTTCAACATTACCCAACACTGGGCAGCCAGCGGATTATGTGGCTGCGGTCCGTGCTTTGAATGGATATTTTGTGCCCCAAGTCAATGCGGCATTTGCACGGCAAACTTTTCACAAGTTAAACCAGAATGCAGGTGAGACCATACAGCAGTTTTGTACTCGCCACGGCAGGGCGCGAGATTGTGACTTTGGGGTGGATGTTGATAACCAGATAAGGGACGCTATCCTGAGCAGGTGTACTTCAATGTACGTGAGGCGGAAACTACTAGAGGAGGGGCCGGGTTTAACACTCGCCCGCACACTTCAACTTGCCTCGCAGTGCGAGAGTGTGGAGGAGCAGATGTCAGCTATGTCGGGCGCGGCAAAGGCGGAGACAGAGACTGTTCATCGCGTCGCACAGAAAGGAGGAGAAACTGGAAAACCAAACGGGAAACCAGCAACCAAAGGTGACAACCAAAGAGACAAGCAGAAAGAAAGGAAATGTTATCGATGTGGAAACACAGACCACTTGGGCAGCGACCCAAATTGCCCTGCACGCGGACAGACGTGTCATAAATGCACAGGTAGGGACCACTACTCATCTCAGTGTCGCACAAGCCCAAAGGTGCAAAACAGCGCGTGAGTAATGTTGAGGAGCAATGGCAAGATGAATATGCATTTGTTGTCAATGAGAAAATACAAATGAGAGACTTACCTTTTCTGTGGGGGGAGTAAAACTGCAGATGTTAATTGATTCAGGAGCTACTAGTAATGTAATGGGTGAAAATACATGGGAGAGACTGAAAGCAGAACACATAAAGTGCCAGTCATATATCCCCAAGACAGAGAGGAAGCTGTTTTCTTATGGAGCTAGTCAGCCACTACCTGTTAAAGGTGCATTCACCTGTGAGATTGCAGTGAGCAACAGAACTGAACAGGCAGAGTTCATAGTAGTTAGCGGTCAGGGGGAAGCTCTGCTAGGCAGGGAGACAGCTATGAAACTAGGAGTCTTAAAAATAGGAGTAGATGTAGCAGCTGTAGTTGACAAGCAGTCACTAGAACAGCAGTACCCCAAGCTATTTCAGGGGGTTGGAAAACTAAACTCCAAGCAGGTTAGCCTACACATCAACCCAGAAGTGAAGCCGGTTGCCCAGCCTCTTAGGCGCATACCATTCAACCTCAGGGGGGCAGTAGAGGCCAAGGTAAAGCAACTCATGGACATGGACATTATAGAGCCTGTAGATGGCCCCACCCCATGGGTAAACCCTGTAGTGATAGTGCCAAAGGCTGACAATGATGTGAGACTTTGCTTAGATATGAGACGGGCCAACCAGGCTATAGAGAGAGAGAGGGTGCGAGCTGTGGCAGAGGCCCGTGAGCCAGAGAATGTGGTGGAAGTGAGGAGCTTCCTAGGACTAGTCGGATACAGCAGCAGGTTCATATCGCAGTTTGCGACTCTTTCGGAGCCGCTGCACGTCTCACGAGAAAGGATACACCCTTCGAGTTCGACCAGAGCAGAGAAGAGCGTTCAATGCGCTCAAGGATGAACTGGCCAGAGCCGCACTTTAGCATACTTTGATAAAGATGCAGAAACCAAAGTGATCGAGATGCGAGCCCTGTAGGGTTAGGTGCAGTGCTAGTTCAGGTCCAACAGGGAGAAGAGGTGCCAATATGTTATGTGAGTCGTAGCCTGAGTGACTGTGAGCGTAGATACTCTCAAACAGAGTGAGAGGCCCTAGGTCTGGTGTGGGCCTGTGAGAGGCTGCATCCGTATATCTACGGCCGACAGTTTACTTTAGTAACAGATCACAAGCCCTTAGAAGTGATATACGGCCCTCACTCAAAACCCTGCGCCCGCATCGAGAGGTGGGTGCTCCGCCTACAACCCTACGACTTCAAAGTGAAACACATACCGGGCAAGAGAAACATTGCAGACCCGCTGTCACGACTGCTGGGTGAGACAGCCCAACAGGAGAAGCACCATCACGGCTCGGACGAGTACGTGAGGTTTGTTGCTGTCAGTGCTACACCCAAAGCACTCACGACCAGAGAGGTAGAAGAAGCCTCTGCAACCGACCCAGAACTGATCGAGGTACGTAAAGCAATCACAAATGGGCGGTTTGAGAACTGTAAAGCTTATGCAGCTGTAGCCAATGAACTGTGCGTAGTGGGCTACTTGGTCCTCCGAGGGACCCGCATCGTGTTACCACACAGCTTACATGCACGAGCGCTTACCTTAGCACATGAGGGACATCTCGGGATCGTGGGGACAAAACAGCACCTGAGAACCAAGGTCTGGTGGCCTGGAATGGACCGAGCAGCGGAGAAACACTGCAAAGAGTGTCACGGCTGCCAGATAGTCTCCAGACCTGACCCACCTGAACTGCTGAGACCCACACCACTACCAGATGGCCCTATGGACTTGGCGTAGACCTACTCGGACCCCTGCCATCCAACCATTCCATCCTGGTAGTTGTAGACTATTACAGTCGTTACTACGAATACGATATCCTGACATCTACCATGACAGAGAAAGTTATTGATAGCCTCGAGTCCATATTTAGTCGTCATGGGCTACCAGTCACACTTAAATCAGACAACGGCCCACAGTTCAAGTCTGAGCTTTTCCGAGAGTACTGTGAGAACAACGGCATCACACATCTGAGAACCACAGCGAAATGGGCTCAGGCCAACGGAGAGGTCGAGCGCCAGAACGCGGCACTCATGAAAAGAATCAGAATCGCTCACTCAGAGGGGCTGGACTGGAAAAGGGAGCTGAGAAAGTATGTGACTGTGTACAGGAGCATCGACCACGCCACGACAGGAAAGAGCCCGGCAGAACTTCTCTTTAACCGCAAAATGAGAGGGAAACTGCCCGACGTCACAGAGCCACGTACAGACACAGAGGTGCGTGACCGAGACAGTGAGAGAAAGGGCAAATCCAAGCTGTACACGGATGAACGCCGGAGAGCACAGCATTCAGATGTCGAGGTTGGTGACACTGTGCTTGTGAGGCAGGACAAAGTTGATAAGTTTACCACTACCTTTAACGCCACACCACACAAAGTTGTGAGTAAGACAGGAAGTCATGTGATTGTGGAATCTCCAGCAGGAGCACGTTATTTAAAGAAACAGTACATTCGTGAAGAAGTACCAGACAAACCAAGAGCGGAACAAAGGACAGAACGAGACACACGGGGTTGAGGATGTCATAGTGGACTATAAAAGGGACACAGTGACTCCACCAATACCCACTGACAACGCTGACACCAGCATGTCAGATTTGCCTAGTGCAGGCAGGCCTCAGCGAATCAGACGAGCACCTCAGAGACTGTCTGATTATGTCACTTGAATGTAGAATAAGGACTTTGATTAAGTTTATTTTCGGTTACAGAAATGTTTGAAATGTTGCAAATGTCTAAGGAGAGACAGTTCTTTAATTGCACTGCTAGAGACACAGGTTTGTAAGTTGTCTTAAAAACTTTAAAGGAAAAAAGGGATGTTGTGTTCAGAGTTATGTGTGATACATAACAGCACCCGTAGGGGGCAATGCTTGACCCCAGAATGTTTGTACCCATGATTCTCTCGGTAAAAGTGTTTGAAAAAGCAAGCATGTGTCTGTCGTTCTTCCATGATTAAATTCATAGTCTAATGTCTAATTTGTAAAGTATTAAGGCATAGACATAACAAGAGTATGGTCCTTTTATCTCTCAGGGTTATGTCTCCTTTGTAGGCGGTCTCAGTAAAAAACATGTGTGCGTGTTAAGAGACACTGGCGCTGCTCAAACTTTAATTCTTGACACTGTTTTGCCCTTTTCTGAATTGTCCGCTACTGGGGAGAATGTCTTGGTTCGTGGCATTGGTCTAATTCCCATGAATATACCTCTGCATAGGGTTCATTTGGACTCTGATCTGGTGAAGGATGATGTGGTGGTTGCTGTCCGGCACTCCTTACCTGTGGAAGGAGTGGAAGTTATTCTTGGCAACGACCTAGCTGGTGGTAAGGTCTGGAAAAATATACAACCTGTGGTGGTTACACCGGACCCGGTTTCTTCTAGGGAGTTGGATGAACTCGCTAAACAACACCCTTCAGTGTTCCCTGCGTGTGCAGTGACATGCGCTATGGCTAGAAACCACACCAACCTAGAGCCAAAACTGGAGCTTAGTACTCAGGCGAAGCGCTGCTTGCCCACATGGCTCAACACTACAGGTGTTTCTGATCCGACCCAGCTAAAAGCTGAGGAGGTTAAATTTCCCGGACCATTGACAACTGTTGCCAGAGAGGAGGTCATAGCAGAACAAAAGAATGATATTACCTTACAACCATTGTTCAACATGGTTTGCCCGGTGGTTGAGTTAGAGAATGCCCCTTCGGGGTATTACATTAAAAGTGGTTTGTTAATGAGAAAATGGTCATTTCATTTAGGTGTCCTGGAAGAGCAGGTTATCGATCAAATTGTAGTCCCTACAAAGTTCAGAGGAATGGTGCTGAGGATCTCGCATGAAAATGTTGCTGGCCATCTAGGGGTGAAGAAAACGTACAACCGCATCTTACGTAATTTTGTCTGGCCACGTTTAAAGAGAGACGTAGCTGCATTTTGTAAAACATGTCATGTTTGTCAGTTGGCAGGCAAGCCCACCCATAAAATAAGCCCCGCTCCACTGTACCCTATTCCGGTAGTGGAAATGCCATTCTCATATCTCATTGTGGACTGTGTAGGCCCTCTTCCTCCCTCTTGTCGTGGTAACAAGTATTTGTTGACCGTGATGTGTCAAACTACTCGTTATCCGATGGCTTATCCCCTACGCTCTATCCGAGCCAAGCCAGTTTCGCGAGCTTTAAGTAATTTCATTTCTATCTTTGGGATTCCTAAGATCGTCCAAAGTGACCAAGGTTCTAATTTTATGTCTAATATGTTTGCTCATGTCTTGAAACAGTTAAACATTAAACATAATGTCTCATCAGCTTACCATCCTGAGAGTCAGGGATCCTTGGAACGATTCCACCAAACTTTAAAATCTATGTTGCGGACTTATTGTGTGGAGTTGGCAAGGGACTGGGAAGAAGGGTTACCTTGGTTGCTCTTGGCAGTTAGGGAAGTGGCCCAGGAAAGCACTGGTTTTTCTCCAAATGAACTGGTCTTTGGTCACACAGTTCGTGGCCCTTTAACAGTGTTGGCTGATAATTGGAAAACAGCTAACCCTCCCCCGAATGTGATTGACTATGTGAGCGATTTCAGGCTGAGACTTTATTGAGCCTGTGTCTTAGCTAAGGAAAATCTTACTGTCTCACAAGATAAGATGAAGCGTTTATTTGATCTCCAAGCTGAAAACCGCCAGTTTCGGCCAGGAGATCAGGTTTTAGCTCTCTTACCTGTTCTGGGATCTCCTTTTAAAGCAAAGTTTAGTGGTCCTTATATGGTGGACAAGCGCCTTACTGATCGAAACTATTTTATTCAGACCCCAGATAGGAAAAAGCGAATACAGCTTTGTCACATTAACCTTTAAAACCCTATTATTCTCCTCTTACGGTGGCAGTAAAGATGGATGAGGAGGAGACTTCAGTGAAAACGGTTGAATGTAAGTCTGTACTCACAACTGTTGGGGATTCGGTGTTTGAGCCGGCCAGTGAGGAGGATTTCCAAATGCCCCCTGAGTGTGTCTTCCAAGGTCGGTTGAACAATTCGGAGGTGTTGCAAACCCTTAATTCTCAATTGAGTCACTTGGTTCCTGCACAGCGGTCAGATCTTGTTAAATTAATTAAATTGCACCCGTCTTTGTTTTTCCGATACCCGTCTAAAACCACTGTGCTTACGCATGATATAGACGTGGGAGATGCTGCCCCAATTAAGCAAAGATTCTACCGAGTACCATACGGAAAACGGAAACATCTAACCGCTGAAATTAATTACATGTTGGAAAATGGTATCGCGGAACATGTTTCGTCTCCTGGGCGAGCCCGTGCTTACTTGTAAATAAACCGGATGGGTCTTTTCGTTTTTGCACCGATTACCGGAAGTTAAACTCAGTGACTAAAACCTGATCGCTATCCCTTACCTAGGATGGAGGATTGTATCGATCAACTGGGTGGTGCTGTTTTTGTAACCAGACTGGATCTGCTAAAGGGTTATTGGCAGGTACCCCTTACGGAGATCTCTGCTTTTATTACATCGAATGGTTTATTTTCATATTCCGTGGAGATTCAAAGGTTGATGAATGTAATCAATGGTTTATTAGTGTATCTTGATGATGTTGTAATTTATAGTGACAGCTGGGAACAGCATGTTCCTTGACCGGTTAGTCTCTGCAAATCTAACGGTGAACCTTGCCAAGTGTGAGTTCGCACGGGCCACTGTTACATACCTGGGACGAATAGTTGGCCAAGGTGAAGTTCGTCCTGTACAGGCTAAGGTGGACGCCATTATTTGTTATCCTGCTCCGACTTCCAAAAAGGAATTGATGCGTTTCCTAGGAATGATTGGCTATTATCGTGCCTTTTGCCCAAATTTTTCCACAGTGGTTGCCCCTTTGACTGACCTCCTTGGAAAACACAAGGTGTTTGACTGGTCACCCCTCTGTCAAGACGTTTTTGAAAACATCAAGTCTTTACTCTGTTGCGCTCCCGTACTCGCTGCTCCTCGTTTTGACACACCTTTCAAAATTCAGGCTGATGCAAGCGGCATTGGAGCTGGCGTTGTGTTGATACAGGAGGATGGGCATGGGCTTGACCGCCCAGTGTCCTATTTCTCCAGGAAATTCAATTCTTGCCAGTACAACTATTCAGTTATTGAAAAAGAAGCATTAGCACTCATTTGGGCATTGCAGCATTTTGAGGTGTATGTGGGGGCAGGTGCAGGGCCGATTGTGGTGTTTACTGACCACAATCCCCTGACCTTTCTGCACTCCATGCAGAATCCGATCCAACGGCTTATGCGCTGGTGTCTGTACCTACAGGGTTTTAACCTGCAGGTTTCTCACATAAAAGGTCGAGAGAATATTGTGGCGGATGCACTCTCTCGAGCGCCCGTTTAGTCTGTCGGTCTGTTTCTCTGTCTTTTCTCCGTGTCTCTCTCTCTCTCTCCTCAGGTTCTCTCTCTTGCTCTCTCTCAGTTCGCGCGGCTGGGATTGGGGTGTGGTTGGTATCTGGGGTTTTGGGAGGGTGTTACTGGGATTGGGAGTGGTAGGTAGTAATAAAGAAATGATTGATGGACTAATTTATGTTTTTTTTTGTATTTCTTGCCCAATAGACCCGCTTTGGTGGCCAGGGGGGGGGGTCTCTCTTGAGGGGGGAGATGTGACGACCATGCCGTCTTCCTCAACTGCAGTTATGGCTGTCGGCCAGCTGGTGGCAGTGTTGCATGCCGTCCCTCCCTTCCCCTGGAATTGCCTTAATTGCCGTTTGTGCCTAATTAGCTACCTAGTGATAGCACCTGGGAAAGCCCCTTTATAAGTGGCTTCGCCCAGGTGCTCAGGAGATAATGATATCTCAGGAGATTGTTGTCTCACACTGCACTTCACTCTTGACTTGACTTGACTGGGCTGCGGGCATCGGG
Organism: Aldrovandia affinis; assembly: GCA_029706075.1. NCBI lineage: Eukaryota > Metazoa > Chordata > Actinopteri > Notacanthiformes > Halosauridae > Aldrovandia > Aldrovandia affinis. The sequence continues at coordinate 701,359 of JAINUG010000239.1, forward strand.
TTGGTACTTTAGGTAGCCTACTAAGTATTGTTGTTATATTGGATTGTCACACTCCACCTGCACTCACACTCCAACACCCCTCTACAGATTCACACTGACACGCATCCACACACACAGAATATTGAAATAAAACTCTTTAAAACGTTTTACCTGGTCTGGTCTCCATGTTTGTTTTTGACTGCTTGAGTGTCGGTCATAACACTTATCAGACCGGTTTCAATTTGTGCAATTAGATCAAAAGTTCTCTGACTACTCTCAGGTTAAATATGGTATTCCACAAGGCTCAGTGCTGGGACCATTACTGTTCTCATTATACTTGCTACCACTGAGTAATGTTATTCGTAAACATGGTGTGAATTTCCATTGCTATGCAGATGATACACAGCTGTACATATCAATGAAACCAGGTGAAATACTTAAACTCACTCAATTAGAGGCTTGTATCTCTGATATAAAGAATTGGATGACAGTAAATTTCCTGCTTTTAAATTCTGATAAAACAGAGATGATGGTTTTGGGCCCCAAAAAATTAAGGAACAAGTTGGATCTGCAGTTAAATGCAGGTGATTGCATATTTACATCAAGTCTTATGGTTAAGAACCTTGGTTTTATTATTGATCAGGACCTTACATTTGACACTCATATTAAAAACACTTCCAGAGTAGCTTTCTTTCACCTAAGAAACATAGCTAAAATTCGGCACATTCTGTCATTAGAGGATGCTAAAACCTTGATGCATGCTTTTGTCGCATCGAGGCTAGACTATTGTAATGCCTTATTATCCGGCTCCTCTAGTAGTTCTCTAAAGAGTCTTCAACTAGTACAGAATACAGCGGCACGTATTTTGACTAGATCCAAAAAATATGAGCACATTACTCCAGTGTTAGCATCACTACATTGGCTTCCTATTAAATATCGGGCTGATCATACAGTACTGTTGCTAACTTTTAAAGCAGTAAACGGACTTGCACCTTTATATCTGACCTAAATGATTGCCCGCTATAAGCCGACACGACTGCTTCGTTCACAAGAAGCCGGCCATCTATTACTCCCTAGAATTTTGAAAAGCACAGCTGGTGGTAGAGCCTTCTCTTTTAGAGCTCCTCTGTTGTGGAACGGTTTACCAAGGCATGTTAGGGATTCGGACACAGTTTACATTTTTAAGTGTAGATTAAAAACATATCTTTTCAGCCTAGCCTACTGCCAAACATAGTCTAGGTGGAGAGATGGAGAAGGCCGTGCCCTAGTGTCTTATGGAGTGAGAAACTTTCCATACTGTCACCTCCTCAACGTGTTACCACCACTGTTATGCTGGTTATCCTTGATCAGGTGTGGATGGTTTGGAACTCCTTCGTGGCTGCGTGTTTTCTCTGTCCCTCTCCTAATAGGTATGCTGCCATAGCTTACACCTGTTGAATTGAACCCACAACCTAAGCGTTGCCAACGCCATGCTCTACCTACTGAGCCACACAGAACCACAGTCCTGACCGAGTGTGGAAGATCATTCCACCACCGAGGGGTCAGGACAGAAACGAAGCAGGACCGCAAGGATCGGCTACTAGGCGCCCGGAGGGATGGGACAGTCAGATTGCCAGAGGAAACGGAGTGGAGGGGTCTGGCTAGGGTGTAGGGTGTGATGCGTATCTGGAGGTAAAGGGGAGCAGTTCCCCTAGCCGCTTGATAAACCAGCACCAGTGATTTGAATTTGATGTGTGCTGCGATGGGGAGGCAGTGCAGAGAGGAGAGTAAAGGGGTGACATGCATGAACCTGGGTTGATTGAACACCAGACATGTAGCAGCATTCTGGACCAGTTGCAGTGGCTTGATGGCACAGGCCGGTAGGCTTGCCAGCAAGGAATTGCAGTAGTCCAGACGTGAGATCACCAGGGCTGGACCAAGAGTTGTGTGGCCTCTTGGGTGAAGAACAGTCGGATCCTCCGGATGTTGTGGAGGGAAAATCGGCAGGTCCGAGTGAACGCTTCCTGCCGATTGCCTACCCCGCTGCCTACCCGGGTTCCGAATGTTGGAACCCGGGTCTCAGATGGAGAGAAGGAGAGAAAGAGTTGAGTATCATCGGCATAACAGTGATAAGAAAAACCATGAGCAGATATAACAGAACCAAGTAACTTGGTGTACAGGGAGAATAGGATGGGGCCTAGCACCGAGCCCTGCGGGACTCCAGTAGAGAGGGTGTGGGGAGACGAGAGGGATCCTCTCCAGGCCACCTGGTAGGACCGGTCAGCCAGGCAGATCCAGAGATTCCTATGTTGACGAGAGATGAGAGCAGGACCTGGTGGTCCACGGTGTCGAATGCAGCTGACAGGTTGAGGAGGAGGAGGATGGAGCTAAGGGATTTTGAGGATTAGAAGCAGAAGATGGAAAAATGCAGATTTAGCAGTGGAGAGGTGTTATGCTCCTGCCCATTTTTGCTTCAATGAGGTGGAGTACCAAAAGAAGCGGAGCCATGGGATGTGCTGCTTCCACCTGCTGATTGGAGATGTGTTGCACCTGCCGCTCAAGTTTTAAAAGAGGCTCAAGACTTTAGGCATGAGGATGCCCTCTCGACACTGCCTAAACACTATGCTTTGTTGTAACCTGTGCGTTTGATATTTATTTACCCTTTTCCTTTCATCTTGTTTGGAAATAAGATATTTGAGGTAAATAGGTATTAATACTTCTGAAGTTTATTTTGGTTTTCCTGGCAGGGTGGTGAGTTTGTGTTTTGTTTCTCCCTGATTCGTTTGTGTTTTGTACAACTGCAAAAACCTACTTGATTTGTTCCCCTCTTGTACAGCTCCCCTCTGCCCTACCAGCTTTTTGTCTGATTTAATCAATTGTATTAAGAAGTATTGTAAAACGAATCCCTCTATTAAAGGACATTCTAATTTAAACAACTTGGTCATGTTCTAGTTGTGGTTTGTTTATGGGTACGGCTATCCGGCAGCAGGATAAATTAGTTTGTTAAATTACTTTGCAACATTAAGCCGTAACAAGAGGTTAGAGGAAAAGGTAGCCAGGAGTGTGTAAAAGTCAGTCAGAGTGACAGGGGATTTGGATTTTCTCCATTTCCTTTCTGCTACTCACAGTTTGAGTCAGTCAGCCCAAATGGAGTCAGTTAGCCAGGGGGTTGGGGGTCAGAGACGAGCAGGTTTAGTGGATAGAGGACAGAATGAATCAAAGGAGGAGGAGAGAGAGGAAAGTAGGGTGGATGATGCTTCCTCAACAGGTAGCTGAGAGAAGGCATCAGTAGGGGGAAGGGAAGATAGAACAGTAGTTGACAGGGCAGCGGGGGATAGAGAGCGGAGGTTACGACGGACAATCTTAGTGAAGATGGTTTAGGCACAGAGGGGAGGGGAAGGGAGAAAGACAGAAAGAGATACCACAATGTTGGGTGAGGTGCAGTTTCTAGTGAAGACCAGGTCCAGTTGGTTACCAGCCTTGTGGGTGGATGGGGATTCAGCCACAGTGGACTGAGGCAGGGAGAGAAAAGCAGAGGACTGAGGGGTGTCTAGCAGCAGGTTGAAGTCACCAAGGAGTAAGACGGGAGTGCCATCCTCAGGGACGGCGCTGAGTAGGGCATTGGGGTACTTTTCGGTTTGCAAACATTAAGTAGGGCACACCGGGTTTTCACCCTTTGAGTTTCTGTTTGGACGTCGACCCTGCTGGATGTGGCCAAAGAAGCCTGGGAACTACAACCTTTGCCACACTATACCCTGGTGGAGCACATTGGAGAAATGTGGGATAGGATGGTGACCCTCTAGCCCACTGTGAGGGAACACATGCAGGAGGCTCAGAATGCACAAGCATGGCTGTATAACCGAGCAGCGCAGCCAAGAGAGTTCCAAACAGGGGACAGGGCGTTAATACTCCTAGAATTAGAATTTACAGCACAGAAATAGTAGGACCACTAGGGACAAGTGATCACAGTGCAGTTACTTTTAAGTTAAGACAGCCTCCTCTAACTCTAACATTTTTCACTTCAGACTTTAATAAAATGAGAGAGAATTTAAGTAACATTGATTGGGTAAAACTTTTAGATTGCAGAACTGTGAATGAAAAATTGACTACTTTTAAAAGGGTTATTGTAGATGTATAGTGTAAATTCATCCAAAAAGTAAGGAAAATAGAATGAAAAGTCTTTACGGGAGATTTTGAGGCACAGAGTATATAAAAAGGAAAACTCAGAGAGAAACAAGTTAAATTATTGTAATATGTGGCCGAAGGCTAAAAAGGAAATAAGAGTAGCTAAAAGGCGGTTCGAAATAAAAATGTCCCAAGAAGCTAAAAGTAATCCTAAGAAGTTTTTTTCTATATTGTAGTAGAAATAGGATGAGTTAATTATGAGGTTAAGTGCATTAAGAATAAGGAAGGTTTATAATAATAAGGATATTGCTAACACACTAAACAGTTACTTTGTTGAGAGCTTTAGTAGAGAAGAGGTTATAACTATGCCTAAATGTATAGCCAATGCACAGAATATTTTGGAGGACTTTGAGATAAGTGACGTAGAAGTACAACAAAAACTACAAAAACTTAAGACAAATAAGGCAGCAGGCCCTGATGGCATATATCCCAGAGTACTCAAAGAACTTGGGGAAATGATATATAAACCATTGACAGATATTTTTATGCAATCCATAAACACTGAAGAAATAGCAGATGACTGGAAGCAGGGCAGTATAATTCCATTAAATAAGAAGGGGGGCGGTACTAACCCAGGGAACAATAGGCTTGTCAGTTTAACTTGCATCTCATGCAAAATACTGGAATATATTATTGGAGTTTTATTCCTGAAAAAGAATAGTATTTTAAGGGAGAACAAATATGGTTCTCTCTGTTAGTTATGCTTAACAAACCTCCTGGCCGCCTTTGAGGAAGCTAAAAAGTGTTTTGACTTGGGAACTGGTTTTGAGGTGGTCCAATGGGCCTTAAAACATGGCAGTCCTCCCATGGTAAGTTGAGTTGTGTACATGACAGCCAGCGGGCACGCTCCGCAGGCAGTAGTCAGCCGAATATGCTGCGGTGAACCCAATCAGTGCTTTGTGGAGGTATCCGGGCATGGCGGGGAAGTGTGTTGGAAGTGACCGCTCCATGTGCTAAGTCATTGGCGTGATTGATTGTGAGGCTCCAAGTCAGTACTGTTCCCCTTTTTTCTCAGGCGCTAGAAGCTTATTTTGTACACCTAGATTTAAATACGTTGTTTTGCAACCTTTGCACCAGTCTCCAACACATTAAGTGCAACACACACTTTATTAGCACTGGTATGTGCTTGTTATGCTAGTTGTACCAGTTGAGTGAAACTATTGTGTCAGGGTCTTTTATCATTTGTAATAAAAGGAATTATTTTAAACTGTCTCTGGAATTCTCTAAATAAAATAGAGGGAAGAGGGAGACACACACATGTGTCTCGCAGCAGTGAAAAAGGCCAGCATGATGCTGGGATATATAGCTAAAAGTATTAAGTATAAATCAAAGGAGGTTATATTGAGGTTATATACTTCCTTTGTCAGACTGTCTGCAGTTCTGGACACACACACACCAAGATTTTTCAAGATAAATTCTGTTAGCAGAACAAGGCGGAAATTAGTTAAAGGCACATTCTGCACAGATTTTAGGAAGTATTTGTTTACACAGAGTTGTCAATGTGTGGAACAGCTTGCCAGGCCAGGTAGTTGAGGAAGAAACACTTGGGGTATCCAAGTTCAGGCTTGATGCAGTACTGGATATTCTTTAGATCAGGAAATGACGAGCCTAGATGGGCCGAACGGCCCATTCTCGTCATTATTACCCACGGGGAAAGGGTTTCAGTTGGTGGGATTATCCTCATCTCATTCTGTAGCAATGAGAAGAGTTTAAAAATATGATAGTGTTCCAAATTGGGGGGAAAAAACCTTTGAAAAAGGGCAGCATTACTATTCTGTCATGTCCCATGGGATAGTTGAGAATCAACCTGCAAATACCAATCATCATCAATACATCAAACGTTCATTATTAGTTGTTTGGTTTCCTGTATTATTAATTTAATATTGCTGTTATTTTTGTTCAGTGCGTAATATTACTTTGATAATCCTGCATCCACTGTAGTCAATAAAGCATCTTTGAACTGAATTGAGAATAGCAACTGACATGAACTGAAGTCAAACATTAGGTCAGATATTGCCTTTAAATTCAAAATGTTCAGCCTGATGTTGAAAGGTGGCTGCCTCTCTTTCCTCTGCTCAGTCCTCATCGGCAGGTATGTATGCGTGAAGCTGCGTGCGGCAGAAAGGAAATGGAGAAAATCCAAATCCCCTGTAGCTCTGTCTGACTTCCACACACTCCTGGCTTCCTTCTCCACTAACCTCTCCTCTGCTAAGTCTGCATTTTTCCTTTCTAAGATTCAATCTTCTGTTTCCAACCCACATAAACTCTATGCTACGTTTTCCTCTCCCCTCACCCCTCCTCCTCCCCCACCCCCTCCTCTATAACCGCCGATGACTTCTCATCCTTCTTTCACGAGAAGGTTGATGTCATTCGCAACTCCTTCCCCCCAACCTCTCCCTCTCCCATCCCGCTACCTAAACCTCCCACTCCTCTGTCCTCCTTCTCACCCCTCCCTGACTCGGACATCCTTCAACTTGTTCTCTCCCACCGTCCCACCACCTGCCCTCTTGATCCCATTCCTTCCCCCCTCTTCCAGTCCATTGCTATGGACATCCTCCCCTTTGTCTCCAATATCATTAACTCCTCTCTTTCCTCTGGCTCTGTCCCCTCCTCCCTCAAATGCGCTCAGGTTGTCCCCCTCCTCAAAAAACCCTCTCTGAATCCTGCTGTCATTTCTAACTACCGACCTGTCTCTCTCCTCCCATTCCTCTCCAAAACGTTAGAGCGGGCTGTCTATAATCAACTGTCTGCTCATCTCTCACAGAACGACCTGCTTGATCCTAACCAATCTGGGTTCAGAGCAGGCCACTCCACAGAGACTGCTCTCCTTGCGGTCACTGAGGCTCTTCACGTCGCTAAGTCCCGATCCCTTAGCTCCGTCCTCCTCCTCCTCGACCTGTCGGCGGCATTCGACACCGTGGACCACCGGATCCTGCTCTCATCTCTTGTCGAGATGGGAATCTCTGGATCTGCGTTGACATGGTTTGAGTCCTACCTGGCTGACCGGTCCTACCAGGTGGCTTGGAGAGGATCCCTCTCCTCTCCCCGCACCCTCTCTACCGGTGTCCCGCAGGGCTCGGTGCTAGGCCCTGTCCTATTTTCTCTGTACACCAAGTCACTTGCTCTGTTATTTCTGCTCATGGTTTTTCCTATCACTGTTATGCTGATGACACTCAACTCTTTCTCTCCTTCCCTCCATCTGATACCCAGGTCCCGGGATGGATCTCTGCATGCCTGGCTGACATCTCCGCATGGATGTCCACCCACCACCTGAAGCTGAACCTGGGGAAGACAGAGCTGCTCTTCCTACCAGCGAAGGGCTCCCCGATGATTGATGCGTCAATCACCATGGAAGGCTCCATAGTGTCTCCGTCCCAGTCTGCCAGGAGTCTTGGGGTAACCCTGGACAACCAGCTGTGCTTCTCGAGCCATATTGCAGCGATCACTCGGACCTGCCGTTTCTCCCTCCATAACATCCGGAGGATCCGACCGTTCCTCACCCAAGAGGCCACTCACCTCCTGGTCCAGGCCCTGGTGATCTCATGTCTGGACTACTGCAATTCCTTGCTGGCAGGCCTTCCGGCCTGTGCCATCAAGCCACTGCAACTAGTCCAGAACGCTGCTGCTCGCCTGGTGTTCAACCAGCCGAAGTTCACCCACGTCACCTCTACTCTCCTCTCTGCACTGGCTCCCCATCGCAGCACGCATCAGATTCAAGTCACTGGTGCTGGCAGCACGCCAGATCACTGCTCCCACCTCCAGTCACTCATCACGCCCTACACCCCGTCCAGACCCCTCCGCTCCGCCTCCGCTGGCAGACTGACTGCCCCATCCCTCCGGGCGCCTGGCAGCAGCTCCTCGCGGTCTCGCCTCTTCTCTGTCCTGGTCCTCGTTGGTGGAACGACCTCCCGCAATTGGTCAGGACTGCGGAATCACTTCCAATCTTCCGCAAGAGACTCAAAACCCACCTCTTCAGACTCCACTACCACTGAACACTGTCCATCTAGTCAATCTGTTTACTTGTTAAAAAAAAACACCCACTAACCTTTTCTTTCCAATGTTACAGGTATGATCTGCAGATGCCTGCAATGATGTCTTTTACCACGTTTTACTGCACTGATCTTGTACTGATTATGGCTGATATACGCTAACTTTGATTGTTCTCACCTTGTATTAATGCACATCTTGTAAGTCGCTCTGGATAAGAGCGTCTGCTAAATGCTTAAAATGTAAAATGTAAAATGTAATTAACGTCCACACACACATCTGCAGTTAAACAGGTAAATGCGCAGAATCTTTTTGATGATATTTTTACTGATATGAATTAGCCATTCATGGATACGTACCTAGACATGTACAGTACACAAGCACTGGATTAACGCCCACTGATGTACTTGAACTGCTCTTTTTGTCTAAAACACACTACCATCCCCAGGATCAACAATAGTTAATAACCGCAGACTTAAAAAAATAAGTACACTACCCTGTACACAAAACAACTACTGAACAAACACTCACTAGATTATGATTGTCTCTCCACACATCTGTTACCACTAGGCCACAAATTAACTGAAATTGTTCATCTCCAACAACTTCTCATACCTACACAGAAATCAGTTATCTTATATTTTAATATGTATCCTCGCACTGACAAGGCAATTTGGGGAGACCACAAAACAGTATAATGTGGTTTACACAGCAGTGTTCAAGTGAAAGGTAGATATGGTCAATTTCAGTATTAGTTTATACACCTTCAGAGATTGTATTGTTACATCACTCTGTACATTAACTACAATAGTATTGTAATGGTGGAAAGCTAGCCTAGCCACAGGAATGCTAGCAGTACCATCACAAGAAGCCTCAGTAGTCGTGGACCGTCTCCTGGAGGGGATGTTCTGCTGGCTCAGCATGCCAGCCAAACTGCACAGCGACCAGGCGAGGAACTTTGAGAGCCAGGTGTTTGGTGAGGTGTGTTGCAGGCTCGCCATTCGACAGACTCGCACCACTCACCTCCACCTGCAAAGCGACAGCCTGGTGGAGCGCTTCAATCGCACCCTCACCACGCAGTTGGCTCTCCTCTAATCAAGGCACCAAAAACACTGGGATGTCCACCTCCCTCTCTGTCCTGCTTTCATACAGGTCAGTGGTGCAGGAGTCCACGGAGTGCACACCGGCGTCCCTCATGCTGGAACGGCAACACAGCACACCTGTCAGCCTGATATTTGGCTGTTCACGGGACCTGGAACTGCCCCACCAGCCTGGGCTGGAGTAGTAGTACGCCCACCAGCTGCAGGACCATCGACTGCATACACCAGCTGGCCCACAATCATCAGCAGAGGGCGGAGTGATGACAGAAAAGAAAACTACAGTGCACGCTGCACAGGTCGTGAGTTTCAAGCAGGCGAGCAGGTGTGGGTCTTTAACCCTCGCAGAAGAAAAAGCCGGTCACCAAAACTAGACAGCAAATGGGAAGGCCCCTGTCTCTTCCTAGAACGACTGTCAGACGCGGTCTACAAGCTCCGACTTCACCAACGGCGACGGATAATGGTGCTACACCGCAATCAACTCACCCCGTACCTGGGTGCTGAATGCCCCTCGACCCCAAGGGGGGACCACTAGTTGCCTGCCACAGGGCTATCATTGCCCCACAACGACTCTCAGCCTGCTGATCTACCTCCACTCCCCAGCGACTCACTGCCAGCAGCCGGTTTGTCATCGCTGCCCTGCTGCTGTGTCCCAACCCCTGACAGCATCTTCGCCTGAACCCAGCCTGACATCGCTACCTTGACGGCAGAGTGGGAGGCATTGGAGACCACCAGCGTGGTTCGTGGACTTTGTTCTGGTGGACTGGGCCAGATGCAGCAGGGATGCTGCTCATTTTTTAAAATGTGGGGTAGTGTAACAGTGAGCAGCTAGCCTAGCCACAGGAATGCTAGCTGCCCTCCATCTTGTTTGTTTGTAGCATCTAAGGTGGCTAAGCTAGGTATCTGCAGGCTACAAAGCTACCGTATGCCCCAGGGGCCCTTGTAGCCAGTTAAACCATAAATGTCTAGATAGCTATATTCACATATGTTCAAATGTGGTAATCGAGATATTGTGAAAGCCCCTTTTCCTTTAGCATGAATTATGTTTGTGTGAGTGCAGTGGTGTTCACCTCTACACTATATTAAAACTAAAAGGGATTTTCATATAATTTTCGGTGGGAGTTATTAGGTCCCCGTTACCTGATAGGTGAGGAGGATGGTTCCAGAGGGTTACTTTACTGTGCCTACCTCTGGCTTTCACACCTAAATGTGGGGATAAGTTCTCCTCTTTTGAAGCACCTGTGATGCTTTCTGGGTGGTCAAAAGACAAAGTTACCCCAGTGCAATCCTTCCTCTTAGTAACTATTTATAGACCACCTGGACCATATACTGTTTTTCTTTCTGAGTTTGCAGAGTTTTTATCAAGCTTGGCAACTATGGCAGATAAAGTTGTGATCGTTGGAGATTTCAACATACATGTTGATAATGACAGTGACTCTTTAGGATTGGCTTTTGCAGCTATTATTGACTGTTGGTTTTATTCAAAATGTGTCTGAACCAACCCACTGCCACAACCATACCTTAGATTTAGTGTTATCCTATGGTACCAATGTCGAGAATATCATTGTGTCTCCCCATGATCCTGTACTACTGGATCACGTTTTGATTACTTTTGAAATTCAGGTAAATATTTATAACATTTATAAACATACTTCCCGAGTCGTTAGTATCAAGTCAGGATCCAAACAGCTTCTTGTCAATTGATCATCAAACAGATGCGGTAAATCACATTTTATGGAATGCACTTGATGCTGTTGCACCCCTCAAGAGGAAAAAATGCAGTCAGAAGAAACTTGCACTCTGGTTTACTAACCATACCTGTGCCCTTAAACAAGTTTCCAGGAAATTTGGAAGGACAGCCTCATAGAATACAAATACGCTCTAACTACAGCTAGGTCATCGTACTTCTCAAAATGAATTGACCATAATAAAAACAACCCAAGATTTATATTTAACACAGTAGCTAAACTGACAAAAAATCTGTCTTCAGATTACAGCAGTTATCCTTCTAACTATAATTCTAATGACTTCATTAACTTGTTTACTGATAAGATTGAGACAATCAGAGAACAAATTATGAAAATGACTCCAATATCTAGCACTCCAACTCTCGAGATGGCACAGGGCTATCAGGAGCAAGATTGCATAGAGACCCTTGGGTTTTTCACTCCCTTGGATTTGGACAAATTAGTAAACTGGTTATGTCCTCCAAATTATCTACATGTCTGTTAGACCCCATACCAATAATGCTTATTAAAGAGCTTTTGCCTGTGCTAGGCCAGCCCATGTTAGATATCATAAATACATCCCTATTATTGGGTTACGTACATAAGTCTTTAAAAGTGGCAGTAATCAAGCCTCTTCTAAAGAAACCAAATCTTGATCCTGTTAATCTGAAGAACTATAGGCCCATTTCAAATCTTCCCTTTTTGTCAACAATTTTCCAGAAATCTGTAGCTCAACAATTAACTGCTTTTCTAAAAATGAATAATCTGTATGGAACACTACAATCAGGTTTTAGACCAAACCATAGCACCGAGGCGGAACTTATTAAAGTTGTAAATTACTTACTGTTAGCATGTTATTGTTGTGTTTCTATTCTAGTGCTCCATGACATAAGTGTTGCTTTTGACACTATTGATCACCAGATTCTCCTTTACAGGCTAGAAAACCTGGTTGGTTTGTGTGGACGGGCACTCTCATGGTTTAAATCATACTTATTGGACAGGTTTCAATTTGTGCAAATAGATCAAGAGTTCTTTGACTACTCTCAGGTTAAATATGGTATTCCACAAGGCTCAGTGCTGGGACCATTACTGTTCTCATTATACTTGCTACCACTCGGTAATGTTATTCGTAAACATGGTGTGAATTTCCATTGCTATGGAGTTGACACACAGCTGTACATATCAATGAAACCAGGTGAAATACTTCAACTCACTCAGTAAGAGGCTTGTATCTCTGATATAAATAATTGGATGACAGTAAATTTCCTGCTTTTGAATACAGATAAAACAGAGATGATGATCTTGGGCCCCAAAAAATTAAGGAACAAGTTGGATCTGCAGTTAAATGCAGGTGATTGCATAGTTGCATCAAGTCTAGTGGTCAAGGACCTTGGTTTTATTATTAATCAGTATCTTACATTTGACACTCATATTAAAAACACTTCCAGAGTAGCCTTCTATCACCTAAGAAACATAGCTAAAATTAGGCACATTGTCATCATGCAAAAACCTTGATGCATGCTTTTGTCACATCGAGGCTAGACTATTGTAATGCCTTATTTTCTGGCTCCTCTAGTAGCTCTCTTAAGAGTCTTCAACTAGTACAGAATACAGCAGCATGTTTTGTTTGTTTCCTGTGTTAGCATCACTACATTGGCTTCCTGTTAAATATCGGGCTGATTATAAAGTACTGTTGCTAACTTTTAAAGCAGTGAACAGACTTGCACCTATATATCTGACCGAAATGATTGCCCCTTATAAGCCGACACGACTGCTTCGTTCACAAGAAGCCAGCCATCTATTACTCCCTAGAATTTTGAAAAGCACAGCTGGTGGTTGTGAGGGACCAAACAAGGACCCAGGCAGAATTCAAAACCGGTAGTCAGAGTCAGGTAAGGTACGAAAACGGAATCCAAAAAGATAAGTCAAAAGGCAGTCCAAAGATCAAAACCAAATAAGCAGATGAGCAAACAAACAAAATCGGAAGGCAAAAACTCGGAATCAAACAGAAGGGGTGTCTCGGAAATCACAACAAACTCTGGCTTACTAACAATCGGCACAGTGAATATTGATCAACGTTCTGACATTGAGCAAGTGCATACAAGGAACTTATATACAAATGGGGAAGATAACACAAGAGGAATCAGGTGTGACCGGGAGGGGAAAAGGGCAAGAACACAGGTGAGAACGATTTGGATCACTGATACAATAACAAGGGGATACAAAAGACATGGACTGGGAAACACATAGACACAATGAAAATAAACGACCTGGAAGAGCAGGTAGACACGTGCACAGTTCGAAGGGGAGGAGCGCATAGATAGAAAACGCGTGCAGACAAAGCGATAGGAGAGAAATGCAAGATCATTAGTAATAAGTAAATGTTAGTAACATAATGAAAATCCCTAACGTTAGTAGCACATAACTAATATGTACAGATAGAAAGAAGGAAAGAAGTAAGTAAACAAGATAGGAAATAAGGCAGAAAACCAGTATAGTCGAAATCACCCGAATAGTGCAACAACAAAGACAAGGAGTGGATTACCAAATAACAAGGAACACAGACAGACGGGGAAACTGACGTGAATGATAAGTGAATGCCGAGAAAAATAATAAAATACCAAAACAAGCAGAACAGAAAATGCATAACATAACAGTGGTAGAGCCTTCTCTTTTAGAGCTCCTCTGTTGTGGAACAGTTTACCAAAGCATGTTAGGGATTCGGACACAGTTTAAATTTTTAAGTCTAGATTAAAAACATATCTTTTCAGCCTAGCCTACTGCCAAACATAGTCTAGGTGGAGAGATGGAGAAGGCTGTGCCCTAGTGTCTTATGGAGTGAGAAACCTTCCATACTGTCACCTCCTCAACGTGTTACCACCACTGTTAGGCTGGTTAGCCTTGATCGGGTGTGGATGGTTTGGAACTCTCTCATGGCGGCGTGTATTCTCTGTCCCTCTCCTAATAGGTATGCTGCCATAGCTTACACCTGTCGGGGCTATCTGTATATTTCCTAAGCTTGTGCTCCCTAACTGTCACATAATGCTACTGGCTATAGCACTGCTTTTTTCTGATTGCATGTTCTCTTCTCTTCTCTGCCTTGGCCCCGAGCCTTAGATCCTGCAAGAAGTGTGAGCTGCCCCCATCAACCCTCACCCCCACGCCTACCCCAGTCCCTGGATCTGGATCCCCTTCACGTGGTTTAGTCCCCCCCACTGACTACCTAACTCAGGAGGTGAAAAGTCATTCAGCCCTGAGTCACCTTGGACTGACCATGATATGGTATTTTTTGGAGACACCCTGTGCCGGCCAGAAGAGGATGGGCTCCCCCCCTTTTAGTCTGGTTCCTCCCAAGGTTTCTCCCTATCAAGGGAATTTTTCCTTGCCACTGTTGCCTTTAGGCTTGCTTTTGGGGGGGTCTAGGCCTGGGTTCCCCCTCTGTTTTGTGACAATTAAATTGTGAAAAGCGCTATACAAATACATTATTTTATTTTATTTTATTGCAATGTTATTTTGTGATTTCATCGATTGACTTGTACTCTACAGTGTGAGTTTGAGAGGTGCTATTGACCTCCACCCCTCCCCCACTTCGGGCTTCTAGCAGGTGAGGACTAAGAGACTTCATAGGCTGACGACAGCAGAAGCAGTGGGACGAAAAAGTCACATCATGCCTGCTGGGTGGTAGCGTAGCACTGTAGCGCAGCGCTGAGCGCAGATGAGCGTACCTCTGTGTCTGTATATGGAGAGCTGTGTGCGTGCGCCCATTGCCGGTGTGCCACCCTAGGTGTCTGCCTATGCCAGGATCCGCCACTGGTGCAAATGGTGTACTCCATTTCTTAGAACTAAATTACACTCTCCAAAACTCACTATACAGCACTCACTATACAACACTCTCAGCAATCACCAACCTACTCCTTCACCGTGTGACAGGAATCAGCCCTTTAAATAGGCCTCCAAACATCCTTCAGCTGTTCGTAAAATTGGAGGGGCTGCACGTGCGTTCCCACATTTCCTCTCTGGCCATATAGGGAAAAGGGGTGGAGCCAACATCCCACCACGTACCTCCCATCAATCACTCTCCCTCGGGCTGCCTCCGGGCAGCTGCCACATCAACACTCTCCACAGCTTTTGTATCTCTAGAGGGTAAACGGGGAAGAAGAATATATATATATATTTTTTTTTCTCAAAATCAACTTCCTTTCTCCATCTTTTTGGTACATTTGTGAAGGCCAGTCAAGTCATCCTCTCTGTTCCAATTCAGTCACCTGCTCTGCCAACATTGACAAGTATGTCTGAATACCAGAGAGTTTAGTTTGAATGTCCGCCATTTTGTTATCAATGAGTTTAGCAGTGTCCTCTTTGCTCTCCTGTATTCTCTTCAAAAGCATTTGCCTGAGATCTTTTCTTCAGGTGGATTCTCTTTGTCTGCTATATTTTATGTCTTCCTAGCCTTGTCTAACTAGCTTTGGTTTAGAAGGAAAACAACCTTGCTTGGCTCTCAAATTTAGACTTGCTATTTACAAAAATACCCCACAATATTCAAACTACCATTATTTGCTTTAACTGTGGTCAATAAATGTTGAATAAATGGCAAATATTAAAAGCACACCGATAGGGCTTCGGTTTTGAGTTGATGTCATACCAGAAGTTTCACAAATGTGTAAGGTCTTAAAGGGAAACATGTGCACAGGTTGTGCTAACACCTCTCGGTCAACAACTTCATCATTCTTCTTGTTCTCCTTAAAAAATGGACTGGCAGGCTGAAAAATGATAAGCATATTGCTGCCATATCCAGGTAGAACAAAAGCATTGAAAAGTTAGGAAGATTCCAAGGCCCTGGTTGGATGGGGCCCCCCTAAAAATGCCATGTAAAATGGCATGTAAACCAAGTACATTTTATTGTTTATGAATTCTCTCCTGAATGTGAATAAATAATAGTTATTAATATAAATAACTATTAATAGAATGAGCCCAAAATATCCACATCAGACCCCCAATGTACAAAATGGTTTAGTCAGGTTTTAGGAAAAGATACCAGGCAGTACCATTGTGATACATTGGGTATAAGAAGTATTCACCCCCTTTGCCATTTTTCACATTTTATTTTCTTACTTCATGGAATCCAAATGGATTTAATTGGGATTTTTTGCCAATGATCGGCAGAAAATACTCTATAATGCCAAATAAAAAAACTATTCCTTTTGTTATAAATAAATAAATAAATAAATAAAAAACAGACAATAATTGATTACATACGTATTCACCCCTTTTTATAAGACACGCCTAAATAAACTCTGGTACAATCAATTGTCTTCAGAGCCCAGCTGTGTCCACTTAAGGTGTTTCAAATTATTTCAAATTACATACACCTGTCTGTGAGAGGTCCCACAGTGCATTTCCAAACAAGAGCATCATCATGAAGACCAAAGAACATTCAAAGAAAATCGGAGAAAAGGGGAGGTCAAGTGACGCTAATAGTGGAGTAGCAGTTCAATAGTTGAGCTCCCACAACCCATATTTTGTGTTGTGTTATTGAGACTTTATTTTACCAACTATCATTGTGAAAACCTTGGGTTATTTTGATGGTTATGTCGGTCTACCCAAAAAAGAGAAGCTAAGATCACCAAGAAACACACACGAGAAGTGTTCATCTCGATCAGCTAATGTGGCATCTGACAACATAGCCAATAGTGGCTTGATCTCTTTGGGAGGCACAAATGCCGAATCATTGATGAGTTAAATCACCACCAAAGGCCTTGCTGTCATTGAACCCTCCCTCAACTATAAAATTGAAAAGGCTCAGGAGGGAAGAAATAAAGAGCCACACAGGATCTCTCCGCAAACTATCAATCCATCTTCAAGGCCCATACACAATGAACGTTTCCTATTTACGGCTCCTAGAGTTTTGCACTACAGCCAAGGCAGAGTTTGGGGGGTAATTGTTGCACGCAACAAACTCAATGTTGTTACCTGCAGATGTGTATCCAAATGAACAGAAAAAAAAACTAGTCAGAGCTAGTCACACACTGCAAAATAAACTAGGCCAAGGGGTAGGCAACCCTGGTCCTGGAGTGCCAGAGATGTTTCTAGCTTTTGGTCTAGCTTAATTGCACAGGGGGAGGTGGTTTGGCTCACCTTTACCCTTCTTCTGTCCTCCCTCTGCGGGCAGGTCTTACATGCTGTGTCGGTTGTCATAGAGTTATGAAACTCCTAGAGGGCGCCTCCTATCTATCCAATTGGTTACTTCTGTGATTGCATGGAGGCTTCCATTGAGATGTTTCCATTTTCATGTAGTGTTTTTTTCCTATTGAGCGTTTAAGAGGTGTAAAGCCTAATGTTAGCAATTTACCACCACCTGTTCTTCCGGAGTGTTCGTTCCTTCAACTAACATCATAGAAATAAGATACTTTGACCAACACATTCTGTGCATAGCCCTACATACACTGCTGGAATGTTCAGTCACTAAGGATTACCCAGTGGAAGACTGATTGTGCAAGAAGTGTTTGAAAATGGCATGGAAATAGTAGGCTATAGTTCTATAACATGTAACATATATAATTAGGCCTACTTTTAAATCATATTACATTGGAAAATAATTTAGAGCCATGAAGAGCCATAAAGGAAACTCATATCACAGTGCATGTCCGTAATGTCATAGGCTATAACAATATTACCATATCTAATGTATGATGTGCGTTTCATCAGACAAAACAGGCAGGCCTACTCACTTGTGCCACTAGGCAGAAACATATGTTTTAAGGCCAGATACATTCTATAGATAAACAAGCTATCATTCTATGGCCCCAGAAACAGGACGTGAAATTGACTAATCCCACCCAGTTGACTTCAAAATGCCTCATATGGGCACAGATCCCTGTGCGTTCCAAGTGTACCCTCTAGGATTTTTATCCATGTTTTAACCCTGATGATGATCAGTCACATGCTTCTTATTACAAAATGAGGAAAATTAAAATGAGGAAATTCCAGGAATTAACTAATTCATTCCTTGTGATCAATACTGGATCTGGTTTTGTGTAATAATCCTGACAGTTTAGAGGTAGTAGAACCACTAGGGACAAGTGATCATAGTGCAGTTACTGTTTATATATTTTTGGCAAGTTAAGACGGCCTCCGGTAACTCTAGAATTTTTTATTTCAGACAAGCTGACTTTAATAAAATCAGAATCAGAATTAGATTTATTATTAAGTACATATACACATACAAGGAATTTAACTTGATAAATTGGTGCAGTGCAAATTGCAGACAGACTAAACAAAACAATAAACAACAAGTGGAATCCAGTGCAATATCCAAACACAAGCAAAAGATAATAAGCATCCAAGAAATACATTTACATTCACATACATTTTAAGCATTTAGCAGATGCTCTTATCCAGAGCGACTTACAAGATGTGCATTAATACAGTCAGGTCCATAAATATTTGGACATTGACAAAGTTTTTGTTTTTTTAGCTGTCTACCACAGCATATTGGAGTTGAATGGTTCCATGGCCAGGTGTTTGTTATTCCCTCATTATTGCATTTACAAGTAAGCAGATAAAAGGTCTAGAGTTGATTAGAGTTGATTTCAAGTGTGGCATTTGCATTTGGAATCTGTTGCTGTTAAGTCTTAATATGAAGTCCAAAGAGCTGTCACTGCCAGTGAAGCAAGCCATCATTAGGCTGAAAAATCTAAACAAACCCATCAGAGAGATAGCAAAAACATTAGGTGTGACCAAATCAACTATTTGGTACCTTCTTAAAAAGAAAGAATGTACTGGTGAGCTCAGGAACACCAAAAGGGCTGGAAAACCACAGAAAACAACTGTGGTAGATGACAGAAGAATTATTTCCCTGGTGAAGAAAAAACCCTTCACGACAGTTGGCCAGATCAAGAACACCCTCCAGGAAGTAGGCATATCTGTGTCAAAGTCAACAATCAAGAGAAGACTTCACCAGAGTAAATACAGAGGGTTTACCACAAGATGTAAACCATTGGTAAGGATGCCAGACATCATGTTTCCAGCTGTTGTCCGCAAGCTCTCCCCAGATCTCTGAAGAGTACTGGGATTGTTGCACTTTCCGTCCAAATGGGAAAGAGACAATTTGTACACTACCAGAGTGTGTGACGCCACAATTGTCTCACTCCTTCTATATCGGCACTATATTTCTTTGTACTAAATCTGACCCTTTGTGAAAAACCCTTGCTTGAACTAACAGGTCAATCAGCTTACCTCTTGGTCCAGAACTTGACTAACTACACCAGTTAGGTGACAGAAGTCCAGCAACAGCTTGCCAAGGCTGGAGCACTGGACACAGATGCTCAAAGGCAAGAGCTACGGACCTTGTTCTACAAGTTCCAACAGATCTTTTCAAGGGATGCCTATGACTACGGGGTTACCGGCCTCCACAGCGTGCTTTTGAATCCATCCAAGAGATTCTGAATTCACTGTTGGAGAAGAACATAATCCGGGAGTGTAACTTCACATACAATTCTCCACTATGGCCAGTGTTGAAGCCATCTGGAAAATAGCATTTGACTATCGATTACCAGCAGCTGAATAAGCAGGTTCCCCTCTCCATGTGGCCCATGATCCACCTGGATCAAGAACCTGCAAAGCTCATCAATGCCCGGTACTTCTCCATGGTTGATGTTTCAAATGGCTTCTGGACCATGAAGGTGGACCCGAAATATCAGTACAAACTGACCTTTTTATTTGGAAATGGACAATTCACGTGGAATCGATGCCAATTCGGCTATTCCAACTCCCCTGCAGAATTCACGATTTTTCTGCACAAGGCTATGAGCAATGCAGCTATCCGTGGAAATTTGATTTATGTCGAATTGAGCAGGAGCAAAGCCATCCTTAAAATCCCACCGGTCACAATAGTGACCGTAATAGTGACCGTAAAAAATATTTCTCAGTTATAAGGCTCTAAAACTGTTACTGAATGATGATCAATGCATTTCCAGCAAATATTGAAATATTAAATGTCTCAATGAAATATGTGCAGTGTCACATGTTTAGTGTAAATTGTCACATGACCAGAGCTGTTTACTTCCTGTGTACTCATGAGAAGAGGATGGCAGCGTCAAAGCACACGTCAAAGCACCCAAACAAAAGGTTAGTAAAGTATGTTAACATAAAGATAGGACAAAGATGTTTGGTACACATCATGTTTAAGGTGTCTAGTATTGATATATGAATTTGCAATTACTCAACTTTGTTCAGTGTGGTCATAGAATGAGTAAACATGTTGACGGCAACAATAGTGACCGGCGGGATAACACAGTGCATCTAGGTATATAGGCCTACATACTTATAGCAACATAACATCACAATCGATACATGTCATACCACTAGGGATGGGAATAACGGATAGATTTTTTAGGCTCCTTTCAAAATGCAACATTCAACATGACAAATAAAAAGTTGTAATAATAATAATAATAATAATAGCCTAAATTGTGTCGTAATCTGCGCGAATTGTGTCATAATCTGCGCGGCTCGTAAAATGGGCGCACGGGTGCTTGTATTTTAAGTGATTTAACATGTTGCTTGTGCTGCCGCTGTATTTGAGCACCGTTTCGCAAAATGTACACTCAACTTTGTCATCGTCCTTCTTTCTGAAATGATCCCAAACCGAGCTACTCTTCGTGCGTTTCATTTTCCTGTGGCTAACGTTAGCTTTTTCGTCAAGCAGCACTCTCGCTCGCTCTGATCAGCTAGTAGGTATGTTACAATTCCCATGAGCAGCGGCGGTCTAGATGTGCCTGTGTCCCTGTGCGAGCGATTACGAGAGACTATGGCCGTACCTCAAAAATGCAGGCTTTTCAAGGGCTGTCTGTTTTTTTTTCACCATATGTCTGCGATATAACGTAGTTGAAAACTCGATCCTCCATCTTGTTTCCGAAATTTGATGAAACATTGCTTGGTTTGGTCATACGCTACACTTCAGAGTCAGACTCGTGTTTAGTGCTTTCAAAATGATATATCGCAAGTTCAGGACTAAATAAAAGGTATACAGGATGTTCATTTAACATTTGATCTTGTTTCTGGTGAAATTTCATTGAAATCTGTCGATGCGAAATGTGATATTTTTGACCCGGAATGTGAGATATCTTTGCCCAAATGCTCACTGCCTGCTGTGGTTTTTGCCTTGTCGCGGCATGTGCGCAACATGTAATTATGTGATTAATTGATTATGTAATGTAATTTCAGATAATTCAAATTAAGATATATCATATCTTTTTTAGAATGCTTCAATCTGTCATTACTGAAAATTCCATGCAATTATCTTTATTTTTAAGAGAGTCATGGCCATTTATGTTATTGGATCACAGCTTTTGTTTCAAACCCATTGAAAATCAATGGGGGTCAATATGCAAATTTTCGAGTGTTAAAATGACCATAACTTCCTTAAAACTTAACATATGAGAGTGAATAAGGTATCAAATTAAATGTATTTTCATGCTCTATCTGGTGGGATAAGTTTACTACTTCTCTTGATTCACGTGACTACCTCGGCATGAATTAAGTGACAAAAACGTGTGCATATACCCGTTTTACCTGCTAGATGGGACCGTGTGATGTGATACGTATCCACTGGGTGACTGCATTTTTTATTCATTTATTTTTTAGTGCCTAAGGTGTGAAGCACTTTGGGCTACATGTATTGTATGAAAAGTGCTATACAAATACAATTATTATTATTATTATTACTTATACACATAGGCATACATAGTTCTTGTTCTACCTAACGTTCTAGTGTTCTTTCTTTTATATTCACTTTAAGTCAAGTTCTGGATTTGTTGGACCAAGAAGACTTCCCAGACCGGGCATGCAACATTGCAGTTATCCCTCGCAATGAGAAAGATGCTGTCCTCAGTGATTGTGATATGTGATGCGTCAGATATGGACTATGAGGGGGAAACAGGCCATTTGCCAGCCAGGCTGTTGAATGCACATGCTGAAGTTATGCAAACAGATCATGACTGGAATAACTTTATCAGTGATTATGACCTCCACCAACCCCGCTCCCCCACCCCCCTCCATAACAATGAAGAGCCAAGGGCCTCTACCTGCCAAAGCGTCCAGTCATTAGAGCCAAGGGCCTCTACAAGCCAGAGGGGCCAGCCAAAAGAGCCAAGGGCCTCTACAAGCCAGAGGAGCCAGCCAGAAGAGCCAAGGGCAAAGCTGGAGGTGGTCAAAAATAAAGATCGAGTGTTCAAACAATCTAAGAGGCCTGCTACCACTGTGATTCCAGAACACATAGTATACAGCCCAAATGCTGCAGAATGTGTCAAACAAAGCTTCCCCGGCCCAATGGATGTTTTCCTACTAATGTATCCACCCACCCTAAGAGAGATCACCATTGAAATGTCCAACCTGTACTCCACCCAGACCAAGGACAAGCAACTGAATCTGAGTATGGATGAGCTCCTTACCTTCTACGGGATCCTTATCACATGTGGGTACAGCTCTGTTCCAAGAAGACACCTGTACTGGTCAGTTGACAGCGATGTACTCAATGAAAGCATTTCAGATGCAATGCGGAGAAATCGCTTCGATTAAATAATGGCCTCAGTTCATGTGGTTGACAACACAAAGATCACTGATGACCCGTTTTTTAAGGTTAGACCCATCTTCTCCAAGCTCAATCAGTTATACAAAGTTATGCCATTTCAGGAATGGCTGTCAGTGGATGAAAGTATGATCCCATACTATGGCCGACATGGATGTAAGCAATTCATAAAAGGTAAACCAATCCGTTTTGGTTACAAGCTATGGAGCCTTGCCTCATCCAGTGGTTACATGCATCACATGGAGCCATATTGTGGATCCCACACTCTCCTCCCTGAGACTGGGTTGGGTCAGGGACCCAGTGTCATCCTCGGTCTTGCAGAGCAAGCTCAGGTGCCTCAAGGTTGCAAGTTCATCCATGACAACCTCTTCACATCGCTTGCACTCCTCGATGAAATGACAAAAAGAGGATATGGGAGCTCTGGAACGATGAGGCAGAACCGTCTGTTTGATGTCCTATTCAAGCCACAGAAGGACTTCATGAAGTTACCCCGGGGAACCTCTGAGGTTCTGACCCAAGGAGAGAAGTTGCTGGTCCGTTGGAAAGACAATAACATTGTCACAGTGGCAACAAACATGGAGGAGAAATACAGTGAGACCTCTGTCAAGAGATGGAACAAGGAGCGACATGCCTTTGACAAAGTCCAACAACCAAAATGTATCAATCGATACAATGAGCACATGGGTGGTGTTGACCTTCACAACCTACAGGTTTCAAGATACCATATCTCCATCAGGTCTAAGAAGTGGTGGTGGCCCATCTTTGCATGGTCTCTCAACAGTGCACTCGTAAACAGCCATTTCTTTTACAGAGATGTTATGGGAGGGACCATCGACCTGCTCACCTTCTCACGGACAGTGGCACAGTCTCTTATGCAAAGGTTTGGCACGAAACCACTGAGCCACGGAAGGAGATCTTTACTGGCTGCTACTGTTGAAGATCAGGCAAGATACGACAAAGCTTCTCACTGGCCAATCAACACGATGCACCGTTTCCAGAGATGTCGTCGTTGTGACAAACGCACTACCTATGCATGTGAGAAATGCAAAGCACCACTGCACATTGAATGCTTCAAGATATACCACGGACAGTAGAAAAGGAGATAAGAGTGAATGAAAAAGGGCTGAAATAATCAAAGAAAAGTGGAAAAGTCAATAAAGAGTGAGGAGAAGCTGTACAATGGACTCTAGGAAGAAAAGAAGAGTTTACAAAAAAGGGAAAAAACAGACACACGCATACAAACACATACACAGAGACACAGTCGCACACAGACACACACGCATGCACACACACACACACACAGACATGGTCGCACACAGATACACTCAGATACTGTACAGACAGTAGAAAAGGAGATAAGAGTGAATGAAAAAGGGCTGAAATAATCAAAGAAAAATGGAAAAGTCAATAAAGAGTGAGGAGAAGCTGTACAACGGACTCTAGGAAGAAAAGAAGAGTTTACAAAAAAGGAAAAAAACAGACACACGCATACAAACACATACACAGAGACACAGTCACACACAGACACACACGCATGCACACACACACACACACACACACAGATATGGTCGCACACAGATACACTCAGATACTGTACAGACACACACACAGACATGGTCGCACACAGATACACACACACACACACACACACACAGCAGTACAACGGACTCTAGGAAGAAAAGAAAAGTTGATGGAAAAGGGAAAAAGACAATCAAAATTACTTAAATGTTTCTGTTCAATGTGAATGTTCAATGTGTTCAATGTTAGTGAATGCTGTGTCATGGCAGAAGGTGTCCGCTTTGCCAAGATGTGTCTGGGTGATGTAATCGGGTGATGTAATCAGAATTTTGGACTGTAGTTGCTATGCCAACATGACGAGCTCGTATTCCTGAGTGAGAAAACCTAATATATGAATTATAATATATAATTATATTATAAGTATATAGCCAGCTAGCTACAAACATAATATAAGAATTATATAGCCACCTAGCTATGAAGATAATATATAGATATAATGCATATTATTATCTTCGTAGCTAGCTGGCTATATAATTATAATATAATTATATATTATAATTCATATATTATGTTCGTAGCAAGGCAGCTAACTTAGCTGTATAGCTTATTCGTAGCTAAATGACGTCACCCGGACACCCGGACACATTCTTCTGGGTTTTCTCACTCAGGAATGCGAGCTCGTCATGTTGGCATAGCAACTACAGTCCAAAATTCAGATTACATCACCCGGACACATCTTGGCAAAGCGGACACCTTCTGCCATGACAGCTGCACTAAAATGTCACAATGACAGTGTTAAAATGAATGTTGCACTAAAGTTACAATGTTATAATGTATGTTACAATAAAGTAACAATGTTGAAATATGTTGATGGTGGTTGTTTTTTTTGTCTTTGCTCTCAGTATTCATATCGGTGTTGTATATGTTTTTTGATATGTAAAATATTCACACTAGTGGCAATGCTGGGGACTGCCACTGACAGAGTATTAAATGTGTTAACAATTGGGCTGGGATATATAAGGATTTTGATGACTGCATAGGAGAAATGTGTTAATTCAGTCTATAAATTATTATCCCACTGGTCACAATTGTGACCGACCATAAAACACACATTTTCACCTACTTTTCCATGACAATTAAAAAAAACATGATTGATTATTTCAAAGGGCTACTAATGACACATGATTTGGATATTTTCATGTCTGGGAAAAATTCGGGATTAAATAGGTTAACTAAGGCTCAATGGTGCTGAACTAAGGTTGACTACGTTGGACTCCTTGCTGTGCCACAGTCGAGCAGAGTGCAAGCCGTCCAGAACATTAAAGTGCCAGCTGATATCTCTGTGTAGTTTCTTAGGGGCCTGTAACTATTCCAGGCAATTCATAGAAGACTATGCAGAGGTGGCCAGGCCCCTTACAGAGCTGCTCCAAAAGGACAAAGTCATTGTATGGGGAGACGCTCAAAACCAAGCGGTCTCCAAACTGAAACAGAGACTTTGCATGGCACCCTGTCTTGCTGCCTTGCTTACCTGAATAAGGACAAGGAGTTCTATCTAGAGGTTAGCTTCTGAACGTCTCAGTGCTGCCCTCTTGCAGAAGTATGACCATGACAAACGTATAGTGGCATATGGAATTAGGCACTTAAGCAGTGTCAAGCTGAGGTTCTGGGCTGGGTATCCAACAGTCGTGTCGTGATCTGGATGATGGCCATAAAAAGGTATGAAATTGAGGTAAGGTATGCACAGAACCACAAAATGGCCTTATGCCAGGGATTGGCAGAATGCCAACATTGTGACTGTGAAGAAGAACCTCAATGGCTTCCCCTTTTGGTGACCTTCCTTGCCCTCAGATCATGATTTGTATGATGAAAATGTCTGCCTCAGCCTACCGAAGGTCTACATGGATGGGTACTCATTCTACCATGAGACTCAAGTCCAAGCGGGAGTAGTCATAATGTGGAAAAATAGTCCTGTCCACAAACCTCAACAGTACCAGCTAGGGTCCAAGACCAACGAATATGTAGAGATAGCTGGTGTGCTCATCATCCTGCAGCAAACTGCACACGCTAATATCACTGAGCTAGTGATATGTTCAGACTCAAATTACATGCGATATAGTTTTGTCTCCCACTTTCCGAAGTGGAAACAAAATGGGATAAAGAATGCCTGAGGAAAAGCAGTAAAACATTCAGAGCTCTTTGTAGCATACACAAAGAACCTTTTCAATATGATTACCAGGAAATAATGCTATCAATGGGCGAGTAGGTTCCACTGCTGGAAAGATGTGAAATGTTCATATGATGAGACACAGACACTAGAAATTGTATAACAAAATAACTGCTGGCTTGTATTGGAAATAGTATGAAAGGTAAGTATAACAATTCAGTATAAACAAGAAAACAAAATATTACATTCACATAGAATCATGAAATAAATCAAATCAAAATAATATCTCTTGTTGGGATATTCAAACACATTTCCCGGGAAAGCTAATAAAGCTTTAATCTAATTTTAGTTCTGGGTGCACCCTTTTTATACTGCGAATAATGTTGTACATAAATGTATTAACTTAGTTAAATGTCTTATATTCAAATTACACAGTATAATTTTGCATTAAATCTTTAAGATATTACTTTACCTGGTATAATCTCTAAATTAAAAGTTCAAAGTTCAATGCATCAAAGTTCAATACCCACAATGTATCATGAAAATAAATGGCAATGCGACCATCACAACATCATAGTTGAGCATGGGGGAAGTTATCCATGCACTGCGTCTGTAGCAGCGTGGGGTGTGAATACTGTTCAGGTGCACTACACCTGCAGCACGGTGCGAGAGTAGCGATCACATGCACTGAACGTGCAGCAGGGATGTATCTATCTGTAACAGTGCGGTGTGCGAATACTGTCCATGTGCACTGCGCGTGCAACGCGGCGCGAGTGCTGATCATGTGCACTGAACGTGCAGCACGGATGGATCTTACTTAGGATCAAATGTGAGTCCTTCCAAGTTAAACAAAAAAACACAAATCTTCACATGCAAATTCTTCTAGGGTCGTCAGGAGGCTCGCCATCAATGTCATGGTTTCAAGAAATCGTAGCCAACTCAAATTCGATTTATTTATACTTAAATAAAAGTTGTTCGCTCACCAATGGATGATCAAATCTTTTCATTCACTCGTGCATGGCTGCACACAACAGGGGTTCCAAGGAGACAGCTAGCTAGCTCAAATGTGAATGGTGGCTAACAAAGTGAATATTTCACTCAATACTCGTTTATAACACTGCACAACAGTATTGGAAGACTGAGCAAGGGGTGGTCGCTATTTTAATTTAATTTTAATCAAAGTATAACGTGTTGAACAAATTATATTCTGTCATGGTATTTTTCCATCTTTCTGAGTAGCCTACTCCATTCCGCTCTGCATCTCTCCATTCCGCTCTGCATCACTGTCGCAAACAGTATATTTCCCGCCTCCGCCGAGTTTCGCAATTTCGTGGTGCGCAATGAAGGCGTTTGCGCGACTATGGGTTGGGCAGCGCAATAGGGGGTGTGACAATGAAAACAGTTGGCGCTATGCAAGTTTTGTGTCAACTAGACCACCTCTTAACGCAAACGCTGGTGCTCTGTGCAATTTGGTGACTTTATTGATGCGCACATATGAACATATGGTTATCTGAAATCACATGAGAATGTTTTGTGAATATTGTGAATTTCCCCCCACGTTGAGGCAAATCGTCCAATCCATGGGTAACTTGCAAGCTGTCAATTAAGCTCAAAACGAATAACTATAAGCTAAAAGCTTGTGGTTATTCAATGCACGGACATGAAAGACTGAAGCCAGCAGGCCATCCATCACTACCGTTCAGTAAGATACACCTGTTAAATAAATATCTGTTTGTATGCACCTTGTTTTTCTTATGTGAAAGGGTTTTAGTCTTTCCATTTGCGCTACAGAAAATGGAGTACATAATTGCATATACCGCCAATGGGTATCATTTATCAACCTGTCTGAGGAGGAGTGTAGGCAGAAGCTGCACCTCTCCGGACAGGTTGTCACTCGGATCTGCCGACTCGTGGCTCCGGACATCGAGGGAAACCCACCTGGTCCCTGTGCGCTCCCTGACGCTGTTAAAGTGACAGCAGTCCTCGCCTTCTTCGCCACGGGCTCCTTCCAACACACCCTGGGTTTGGTAGCCGGTGTTGGCCAGACAGCTATCAGTTCGACTGTACATGCAGTTTCTTCCAGTCTTGTCCAACATGCAAATTAGTTTATTACTTTTCCTACACCCGACAGCCAGCAGAGAACTAAACAGGATTTTTATACGCAATGTGGATTCCCTGGGGTCTTGGTTGCCATTGACTGCACACATGTGCAGTTGCGCGCACCATCTGATCACGGTATCATTTATATGAATTGGAAGTGAATAATTAATCCACTCCATTAATATCCAGGTGGTTTGTGATGCACAATTCAGGGTGACATATGTGTTTGCCAATTATCCTGGGTCTACTCATGACTCTTTTATCTTGGCAAACTCCGCCATTCCTACAGCCTTTCAGGGGGATGCCCCCCATGATGGGTGGCTACTAGGGGACAACGCTATCCATTAAAACCATGGCTGATTACGCCATACATTGTGCCCACACAACACCTACACAACGTGCTTTTAACCGTCTTTTTTCTAGGGCCAGATCAGTGATCGAGATAACTTTTGGAATGTTAAAAATGCGTTTCAGATGTTTGGACAGGTCGGGTGGTACATTACAATAAAGCCCTCAGAAAGTCAGTGCGTTCTTTGTGGTATATTGTGTCCTACACAATATTGCCCTGCAGCATGGATGTCATGTTGACCTTGCAGAGGACGCATTACAGGACTTAAGACGGAGAGAGGCAGAGCTGCATGTGGCGATTGAAGGGGTTGGAGTGGCTCAAGGCACATGGGAGATCAGGGACCAGTTGGCTGCAGAGCTGCTTCCCTAGGGAGTAGGCCTACTGCATGACGAACATAAATGAAACAGGCCTAGTTGCAGTTGTGAGTTTGTTATTTATTGCTTTCCATTTAACAATTACATTAAGTTAGAAGAAAATAAACATTGTTTTTTAAGTTGGAAAGCCTACAAATAAGGAAAGAAACTGATGGTAAAATAAAACACTTTCTTTTAACAATGTAGGTCTCAAAATATCAACTCAATTCAGGAAAATAATTTTCCCCTCTGATTCGCGTGCCAACTTTTCCACACCTCCTGCACACGCAAATCGCTCTCCTCTTTTGAGAAGCGCTCCTGGCGCAGCCGTGCAAAAGTGTCATCCATGTCAGGAAATTGCCAATTTGCTATAGCGTTGGCGCACTGGTATTTAAAGGGATAGAAAATAGGTGTTCTGATTGGCGATTATGAAACCAAACCCCGACCACACCCACGTGTATTTTTAAAAAGTTAATCCAACTTCTTACAACTGCGCTGGAGATGCACTATCATCCTAAATCACGAAATTACCGAAATTGCGTTAGACACGCCCTAAAGCGCCACCGTCCTCACTTTGCGTCTGCGTTACCGACACCGTACTGATTCACCAAATTAGGGCCCTCTGTGTCAACGTTTTTTTGTACACTGTCAGAGTGACGGGTGGGGCAGTATCAAGTCGCGGCACCTCACTTGTGATTGGCTAGACCTAAAATGTCATTTTGGGCAGCTCTAGTCACTGATTCGTCATTTTAATAAACTGAAATAATAGAGTTCACTATATTTCTGGGAGGTAGGACTGCACAAATGTCTCATGTAATAGAGCTAGACGTTAAAGCATTCTAGCGACCCATTATTTCATGTGGGTTACATCTTCCTTGCATGCTACAAACTCATCATCAATTCTGGTATGAAGGTGTACTGGAAAAGGGTGAAGGGACACTCACAGATTCTGGGTCCGCACAAGGATGGCAATGATGAAGCTGGCTGGTTAGCAAAGGCCAGTGCAGTTCGTGGTCCGCTGTGGCAATTCCAAGAGGACTGGCTCCTGAAGGAGCAAACATTCACAGTCAGTGCTATCACCCGGAGACAGGCTCGTGAGAACCTTGACAATTAAGACAGTGCTCCCCAAACCTTGTGTTTGGGTAGAAAACCTGGTGATGCCAGCCTAGCCACTATGCAAAAACAAGACCAAGTGGTAAAAGTCATCTATCAGTTTGTGTCTGACCCCCAGAAGCACCCTATCTCACCAGAATCGCTGAAGCAATCAAGCCACCTTAACAACCTATACAATCTCATGCAACATGTGAAAGTCCAGAAAGGTCTATGATCCAAAAGACCAGAAACCACCTTGACAGGTTGTCCTAACCGATCATAGGGGGGTGATGATCATGCATGCACATGACACACCCTGTGGTGGTCACAGAGGATCAAGAGCTACCTACAAAACCCTTCAACAGGTAGCATATTAGCCATTCATGGTGAGAGATATTAGAGTATGCACCCCTTTTGCTGCCAGTTCCAACCGTCGCAGCCACTGCATAGGGCACTTCAACAGAGGAGGGGAATCTTCTTCCCTTGGTCTAACATACAAGTGGATTGGATCGGACCAGTTCCAAAGTCATCAATCAATCACGTCTTCAGCCATTGAGGCCTACCTCTGTCCATTGACTCAGACAAAGATACACACTTTACTGCCTCTGTAATGGCAGCATTATGGGAAATGCTGGGTGTTAAGGTCAAATTCCACATTTTCTACCACCCCCAGTCATCAGGGCAGGTGGAGCGAACCAACCATACCATAGTCAGCATGCTCAGGAAGTATGTCAAGACTAATGGTCTAATGAACCTGGAGGCCAGCGCTAAGGGACAGAATACCTATTATGACAGGAAAGCAAGGGGGGGTGAAGAACTAACTGGTATGTACAGTGGGGAAAATAAGTATTTCACCCCCTGCTGATTTTGTGAGTTTGCCCCCTTACAAAGAAAGGAACGGAACGGTCGGTCTATAAATTTCATGGTAGGTTCATCTTAACAGTGAGAGACAGAATATTTTTATTAAATCCCAGAAAATCACATTATATGAATTTTAAACATTTATTTGTGTTTTATTGAGGAAAATAAGTATTTCACCCCTAGCAAAACAGCAAGAATTCTGGCTCCCACAGACTGGTTATGTGACCAGGAGGCACACAGATTAGTCCTCTTACTTAATTAGTACTCCTAATTAAGTACTCGTTACCTGTATAAAAGACAACTGTCCACAGAATCAATCAATGAATGAATCAGATTCCAACCTCTCCACAATGGGCAAGACCAAAGAATTGTCTAAGGACATCAGGGACAAAATTGTAGACCTGCACAAGACTGGAATGGGCTACAAGACCATTGGCAAGCAGCTTGGTGAGAAGGAGTCAACTGTTGGTGCGATAATTAGAAAATGGAAGAAACACCAATTGACCATCAATCTCCCTCGGTCTGGGGCTCCACGCAAGATCTCACCTCGTGGAGTGAACCTGATCATGAGAAAGGTGAGGGAACAACCCAGAACTACACGGCTGGAGCTTGTTGATGATCTCAAGGCAGCTGGGACCACAGTGACCAAGATGACCATTGGTAACACACTATGCCGTAATGGATTGAAATCCTGTAGTGCCCGGAAGGTCCCCCTGCTCAAGAAGGCACATGTACAGGCCCGTCTGAAGTTTGCCAATGAGCACCTGGATGATTCAGAGGAGGCTTGGGAGAAAGTGCTGTGGTCAGATGAGACTAAAATCGAGCTCTTTGGCATCAACTCGACTCGCCGTGTTTGGAGGAAGAAAAAAGCTGCTTTGGACCCCAAGAACACCATCCCCACCGTCAAGCATGGCGGTGGAAACATTATGCTTTGGGGCTGTTTCTCTGCTAAGGGCACAGGACGACTTCACCGGATCGAGGGGAGGATGAATGGGGCCATGTACCGGGAAATCTTGGGTGAGAACCTCCTTCCCTCAGCCAGGACACTGAAAATGGGTTGATGGGTGTTCATGACAATGACCCAAAGCATTAAGGAAAGGATCTCAAGAAGAAGCACATTAAGGTCAGAGTGGCCTAGTCAGTCTCTGGACCTTAATCCTATAAGAATCTGTGGAGGAGCCTCTGGGCGACAACCTACAAACCCTAAGGATTTGGAGGAGTGGGCCAAAATCCCTCCTGGGATCTGCGCAACGTCTGACCGCTGTGCTTGCCAACAAGGGTTTCTCCACCAAGTACTGAGTCATGTTTTGCTAGGGGTGAAATACTTATTTTCCTCAATAAAACACAAATAAATGTTTAAAATTAATATAATGTGATTTTCTGGGATTTTTTTAATATTCTGTCTCTCACTGTTAAGATGAACCTACCATGAAAATTATAGACCGTTCCTTTCTTTGTAAGGGGGCAAACTCACAAAATCAGCAGGGGGTGAAATACTTATTTTCCCCACTGTAGGTCTGTTAACCCTCAACGTTGAATGCTGTACGACACCTGCGAACATGCAACTAACTGTTCCCTGAGGCTATATCACGCAAGAGCCTAACCGTCCCTTCCATATTCATTACATTTGAACAGTACCATCTATGCTCTGAACAAACTAAAGCATGTAGTTGAAACAGATGTCAATGAGGTGCGGGTAGATAGAAATTTACATTACATTACATTACAGGCATTTAGCAGACGCTCTTATCCAGAGCAACTTACAGTTTACATTTCTTTACAATCCATTTATACAGCTGGATATTAACTGAAGAATTCCTTCCTACCCAAAGCAAAATTTCAGGTTAAGCATACCTTGCTCAAGGGTACAATGGCAGTGTCCCACCTGTATATTAAAATGGGAAATTGAACCTGCAAGTGTCTTAAAATGTTACAAGCCCAGTTCCCTAACCATTATACCACACTGGTGCAGATTTAATGCAAGACCTACTAAGAGATGTGAGTTCCATACTCCATACTTAGTTTGAGTGCAGGAAGAATTCCTTCCTACCCAGTACCCCTTTTCTTAGTAAATACAATTTTGAGCTCTGCCACTACCACCACTGTGCAAACATTGCAAGTACATTTAGCATAGAGTCTTGGTAGCGTGATCCCCATCTATGTCCACTCAGAGAACCTGGAGGTAGGGTTTATGATCAACCTCCCCATCATTAAGAAACAAAACATCTATAGACTAAAGTCTGTTCTCAATGTAGGTTTCTGGGAGGACAACATACATGTGTACATTAAGACCCCACCTAATGTTAGCCTACAATGAAGATCCATCCCTCTACTTCATTCCTCATTTAGAAATGTGCACAAGGACTAAAGACATTCATTGGGTAAGGTCCAGCAACCTATTCATAAGGGATACGGCTGAGCGTATGTGTATACATTAATATAACCTCCTGGTGCTTCTGAGGAGAAGTGCGAAGCTACCATGACAGTGAGGGACAATGTGGAGGAAACAAGGGTAAAAATTGCTAGTGACAAATGGCTTGTCAACCGGACAAACCGGAGATCACAATGTCCTATAACCATCATGATACAGCCACCAGGATGAAACTTCCAAACCAGACCCTTTTTATTAGGGTCCCGCCAGGGGGCCACTGTGCATATAGAGGATATTGTGCTGCACTATCTCAACCCTGAGAGATATGAGGCTGAGATATAAGTAATAGACGCTTTCTGATGGCATAGCCTGAATCTAGATGACACCCTTCGACAGCACCTTCTAGCTGAAGGGACTGGATCTGTTAAATTCAGTCTGTTTCAGACTGGACTGCAAGCATTAATATGGTCATCCTCGGATTTCTCCTCAGTAACCGGAGCATCACTGGCTCTGATACTTTTCAAACACATCCAAACTTTACACTACAAAATTGCCTCACTCACTAACATTCCCGACTGCACAAACCACAAAAAAAATAATTACTGTTCTTCATGTAGCCAGCGGGACCCTATGAACATAAGAACATAAGAACATAAGAATACATAATGACGGGCGTTCAGCCCATCTAGGCTCGTCATGTCCTAATCTACAGAGTATCTAATACTGCATCTAGCCTGGACTTGAATAGCCTAAGTGTTTCTGCCTCTACTACCTGACCTGGCAAGCTGTTCCAGGCATTGACAACTCTCTGTGTAAAGAAAAACT
This sequence comes from Aldrovandia affinis, assembly GCA_029706075.1. Taxonomy (NCBI): domain Eukaryota; kingdom Metazoa; phylum Chordata; class Actinopteri; order Notacanthiformes; family Halosauridae; genus Aldrovandia; species Aldrovandia affinis. The sequence goes on from JAINUG010000239.1 coordinate 735,533, forward strand.
TCCTAATATCTGTGCAGAATTTGCCTTTAACTAATTTCCACCTGTGGTCTCTTGTTCTGCTGACCCCTTATCTTAAAAAATCTTTGGTATTTCACTTTGTTAATCCCTTTTAGGAATTTAAAAACCTTAATCAAATCCCCCTAAGTCTCCATTTGCTAAGCTTAAATATATTGAGTGCCTTTAGTCTATCCTCATAACTTTTACCTTTCATACCAGGTACCAATTTAGTTGCCCTTCTTTGAACTTTTTCAAGAGCTTCTATATCTTTCTTGTAGTGCGGTGCCCAGAACTGCACACAGAATTCTAAGTGAGGTCTGACAAAGGCATTATATAACATTAATATAACCTCCTTTTATTTATACTCAATACTTTTTGCTATGTATCCAGCATCCTGTTGGCTTTTTTCACTGCTGTAGCACACTGCTTTAATAGTGTGTGATAGGCATTGACATGGCATTGACATGGCTGGACATATGCCCCTCAGCCCTCCCTAGGCCAGAGCTGAGGAGGAGGGTGTGTGGCATCCCAAGGGACAGGACGAGGAAATGGCTGCCTGCCTCTTTCCTACTTGGGAGCCACTGGAGAGGGAAAAACTCAATTTCCCAGCAGCCCACAGTCCTGCACCTGAATACAGTCAAGCGATTGGGACTACGGACAGCTGAAGGCCATTTGGAGGCCTATTTAAAGGACCAACTCCTGTCGCACAGGAGAGAAGTAGGTTGGTGGTTGTCGCAGACTATTCTTGGGAGAGAGGTTTTGGGATTGCTTTTTGTGTTTGAATTGGATTGTTTGAGGACCCCGCCTGCATATCAACCTTCGGAACATTTGAGGAACTGGACTGGATTTGGATTTTGGATTACGACGATGAATAAGGATTGTGGACTTTGTGTTTTGGATTCCCCCGAATACCCTGCCCTTTGTTTTGTTTGTCAAGATTTGTTTATTAAATTATCATTTTGTTTCTATTATTACCTCCTCTGAACTGCCTACGCCCTCTGCAAAGGTCCGTGAGTGTCGCCCAACCCCAAGGGACACCACAATAGTAACAAACTGCTCAAATTCTCTGTTCGAATGACAAGAGCAATCCCGTCAGGCAAAGCGCAATCCCTTCATCCAAATATTATCTGGATTTAACCACTGATGAATGATGATTCTGATTGCCCATACACACTGCTAAATAAATTCAAGAGTGGTTTCATGGACACCAGGATGAAATTAAACACCTTCCATGACCTCGCCAATCACCAAATCTAAACATCACTGAACCTTTATGGGAAGTTCTGGAATGTATAGTGCAGAGTATATTTCCACCACCTTCAGCATTAAAATAAATGGAGGCTTTTCTTCTTGCAGAATGGTCCAATATCCAATTAGAAACAGTTAAAAACATGTATAACAGCATTCCATGAATGACTGAAGCTCTTCTAAAGGCAAAGGGTGGTCCAACTCTATATTTGATAATATGCATATATTGTTTGGGTTTCCAATATTTTGCCTACCCGCTGTACTGTAGTTAAAAAATGTTTAACAGGCTCAGTATTTAAAGAATGTTGCAGATAATGAAAGACATTGGGTTTGTACAAGTACATTTCACATTTTTATTTTCACCATGGGAAAATTAACTTGATTGATTATTAAACAGGCGGAAATGTGGGCTATATAAACCGTGTTTTTCTCATTAGAGCAGCTGAGAGAGGGTGAGGACGTGCAGGCTGGTCCAATCTTATTGATGGCGTAAGACTAAGACCGGGTGTTACACTAGGAGTAGACAAAATAATGGGGACAAAAAATACTGACCTAGTTAGGAGGCGGAACCACCACACTAGACATCCGTTAGGTCAGTGATGGACAGACATGTCATGGTCTTTAAATACTTGTAATACAAATCTACGTGTCACTTTGTACATACCTCCCAGTAAACTTAATTTTGTAGCCTACACCAATCTTAATGGAAATGGTGGAATTTCCACACAAAAACTATTTTATGTGACAGCAGGAATTGACAAAGTTGAAAAGGCAGGAAACTGAGACCATCACAGCAATCTTACTTGACCTGTCATTAGTGCTCTGAAAATGTTATAATATATAATACTATGCCACTTGTAAAGCCAGATAAACTTCTAACAAACATCTAAGATAATGTTTTAGGTTTGAGTTGTGTTTGAATCCTCAGCCACGTTGTCTGAAATAAAGCAACATATGGTACCATACAATTTAAGCAACAAAAAAAAAAATATATATATATATATTAAAAAAAAAGAGGCTACTGAACAATATCAGGGCATACCAGATACAGCAGTTTAATCCCACACAATCCTTTTAATAATCAATGCTGTAAAATATTTTGCAACTGCAACTCCTGCATCTCACTGTTGCCCAACTCTTCTCCACTGTTCCATTGCTTTGGTGTACCTGCACTTCTGCCTGCAGTTAAGTCTAAGGGTGGACAGGCCCTATGATCCGATTTCCCTCTATTCATTAGACCAGTGATGTGTCGCGGTAAACCAAGCACAATACAACTACAGCAGAAGAGGAGGTTCAGAAAGCCTTAATCTCTAACATAATGGCTTAAGAGCTTCTGTGTTTGAAGAAACCATAACATTGGAACCACATTTTTCAGTGTCACTCCAGAAACGCCTGTAATGCATTATACTGTCATGGCTACACTGCCTATAAATTGTTGGCTGACACAATTTGTCTATCGTTCACCATTGCTTGGTTACATTTACTTAAATGTTCTGTCATTCAATCAGACAATTTAAACAACCATATTAAGGGAATGTTTTATTACAAATAACAAGCACAACAGAGCTGTACACAATGTAGCTGGTCTTCAATAACCAAAAGTAAAATGCACAACACTACCACTTCATTCTACTTGAACTAAACTAGACCAGTGTTTTTGTGCAGAGAGGGTTGACAAGTTTAACAGCTAGCCTTTAACTAGGTCAAATGACAGTTGATTATTTTACCACAATCTCACTATGCTGCTCTATCCCTTCTTTACCCTCTGCCCTTAACCTTCTGTTCTTAGGTTCATTCCAATTTCTCCTTTGCCTTCTAACAATGCCTACCTCCATTCCTCCCCTCCTCTTTACCCTTCCTCTACTCATTCTGTGAGGTAAAAGTGCATCTTGTCATTGATGTTCTTCCTCTCAGGGTTGAGTCTCTTGAGGATCTGGGCCAACACATTGACTGTCTGCTCACTGCTCAGACCCGTCCTCTTTGTTTGGAACTTCTTCAGCAGGTCCTTTGTGGTCATGGGTTTCCGTATCAGATACCGTCGCACCGCATCCTCAGTCAGCTGCACGTCACTGTGTAGGTCGGAGGGAAAGTGGTGGTGACACTGTCAATACTGAGCATTGCTACCAATTAATTGACAGTACGACACAACAAATGGTACATTTTACAAGACGAATTGGAGGATTTTAAGTGAAGGGGAGAGGAAAGCAGAATCACAGGAAGTGATGTGAAGAGAAAGGAAATGAGGAGAAGGTCAATCAGGGCTACCAAAACCTTCAGAAGAGAAGGGCTCTCCTGACAAGTCAAATAAGGGATTGCATCCAAGGCAGTCAGAGGGGTTAGAGAGGAAGACTGAGAATCTGAAAGAAGGGAAGAGAGGCAAGCTGGCAGGCAGGGAGATGTGTACCTGGAGCTGGGCGTGGATTTGCCAGAGGTGGGCTGTGGGGTGGTCTTGCCTGATGGGCTCTGGGGACTGGGCTCCATCTTAAGCCTCTTGGCTGCGGGTGCGTCTGAGTTGGAGGCCACTGTCTGCCGCTTGCCTGAGAGTAACAGAGTAAGATAGCAGGTCAGAGGCTGAAACAAACACGTCTGTATTTGATGGGCTAAGTCTACTGCGAGTCATAAGTCTTCAGGGACAGGGACAGAGACAGATGGAGAGGGCAAGCTGACAGGGAGCCAGTCAGGGCCGCAGAAGTACCTTGCTCCAGTTTGCTGGCTGCAGCTCGCAGCGTGTTGGAAGTGGAGGCGCTGTCGATGGAGGGGGTCCCAGGGCGGCTGCCCGTCTTGGAGCTGCCCCCCGATCCCCTGCCCCCTCCTCGTTTTGGTGGGGTACGCTTCTTCTGTATAGGAGAGGGGACCGGGTGGGAGAGGTATAAACAGCAGTGGATAGATCAAGCACACTTTACTGCTGCGCAAAGACACACTCGCAGTGGGCAAGAGAAACTAAACGCACCACCATGAAGAGTGCAGAGGAAGCCTCTCTCTCGATGTCACTGTCCTCCGAGCTCTCTGACTCCTCACTGCTGTCTGAAATACATGGCACGGGTTACTTTAGAGACATCCCACGCAAGCCACGCAACCACACAAGCGCTGACAGCAGACTCTGGCGGTCCGTACCTCTCCTCTTCTTCTTCTCCTGCTGTATGGGAGTCTTTTTCCCATCCTCTTCCTCCTCCTCTTTCCCCTCCTCCTCGTTCTGTTTCTCTTCCTCGCTCTCCTCCTCACTCTCTGATGCCTCATCAATTCCTGGGTATGCCAAACAGTCTATTCAGCAAGCTACATATTCAGCCCTTTTCTCATATACATCACGTATATCTGGACATAGAGATAGGGGGGAATTGGGAAGACAACCGCCCTGCTGATTCACTCTCTCTGCCCAACTCTCACCTTTAGGAACATCCTCTCCTTTATTGATCTTGACCTTCTCTTGCTCTTCTTCTTCTGAACTGGAAAAGGGGAAAACGGATAATATGGTGAATATGGATTGTGGCTGAGTATTAATACAAGGAAACTGAAATACTAAAATGGAGTAATAGATTAATACTGAACAGAACTATGTGAAACAGAAGAAGAGTTCAGTAGAGGTGTAACGGTTCATGTATTCGTACCAAACTATGCCGTACGAGCTAAGGGGTTCAATACACAGTGTGGAAGGAAAAAAATTGTCCTGTTTGTGTAATGCTGAAATGCTATAGAAATATCCACAGGGAGACACACCAGTTGTATATACAGTGGGGAAAATAAGTATTTCACCCCCTGCTGATTTTGTGAGTTTGCCCCCTTACAAAGAAAGGAACGGTCTATAATTTTCATGGTAGGTTCATCTTAACAGTGAGAGACAGAATATTAAAAGAAATCCCAGAAAATCACATTATATTAATTTTAAACATTTATTTGTGTTTTATTGAGGAAAATAAGTATTTCACCCCCTAGCAAAACATGACTCAGTACTTGGTGGAGAAACCCTTGTTGGCAAGCACAGCGGTCAGACGTTGCGCAGATCCCAGGAGGGATTTTGGCCCACTCCTCTTTGCAGATCCTCTCCAAATCCTTAGGGTTTGTAGGTTGTCGCTTGGCAACTCGAAGCTTCAGCTCCCTCCACAGATTCTCTATAGGATTAAGGTCCAGAGACTGACTAGGCCACTCCATGACCTTAATGTGCTTCTTCTTGAGCCACTCCTTTGTTGCCTTAGCCGTATGCTTTGGGTCATTGTCATGCTGGAACACCCATCCACGACCCATTTTCAGTGTCCTGGCTGAGGGAAGGAGGTTCTCACCCAAGATTTCCCGGTACATGGCCCCATTCATCCTCCCCTCGATCCGGTGAAGTCGTCCTGTCCCCTTAGCAGAGAAACAGCCCCAAAGCATAATGTTTCCACCGCCATGCTTGACGGTGGGGATGGTGTTCTTGGGGTCCAAAGCAGCTTTTTTCTTCCTCCAAACACGGCGAGTCGAGTTGATGCCAAAGAGCTCGATTTTAGTCTCATCTGACCACAGCACTTTCTCCCAAGCCTCCTCTGAATCATCCAGGTGCTCATTGGCAAACTTCAGACGGGCCTGTACATGTGCCTTCTTGAGCAGGGGGACCTTCCGGGCACTACAGGATTTCAATCCATTACGGCATAGTGTGTTACCAATGGTCATCTTGGTGACTGTGGTCCCAGCTGCCTTGAGATCATCAACAAGCTCCAGCCGTGTAGTTCTGGGTTGTTCCCTCACCTTTCTCATGATCAGGTTCACTCCACGAGGTGAGATCTTGCGTGGAGCCCCAGACCGAGGGAGATTGATGGTCAATTGGTGTTTCTTCCATTTTCGAATTATCGCACCAACAGTTGACTCCTTCTCACCAAGCTGCTTGCCAATGGTCTTGTAGCCCATTCCAGTCTTGTGCAGGTGTACAATTTTGTCCCTGACGTCCTTAGACAATTCTTTGGTCTTGCCCATTGTGGAGAGGTTGGAATCTGATTCATTGATTGATTCTGTGGACAGGTGTCTTTTATACAGGTAACGAGTACTTAATTAGGACTACTAATTAAGTAAGAGGACTAATCTGTGTGCCTCCTGGTCACATAACCGGGTCTGAGCGAGCCAGAATTCTTGCTGGTTGGTAGGGGGTGAAATACTTATTTTCCTCAATAAAACACAAATAAATGTTTAAAATTCATATAATGTGATTTTCTGGGATTTGTCTGTTATAAATACAAAATTGAAACCTAAAGGCGGGACATTCCATGTCCTGTCTGACATGAGTATCCGTGCAGCTGTGCATAATAGAAGCTTTTAATACTGTTTAAGAAATCCTCTCTGATCCTAATGAGTTTTTTTCCACGACAATGGTTCACGTGTCCTGCCAAATTTTTTTTTTTGGCTGCCTTGTTGTTGAGTACGTGAACATATTAGGCTGTAGCTGGATTGGTCACACAGGATGCTCACTTTAAGAGCTGCCCTTGGTAGGTAAGAAATTCCTCAGATTTGCCTGGTTTTGTCTTGTCTTAATTTTGTCAGATTTGTTGGCTATATGTGCATCTCAATTATTGAAATAGCCACCCTGTATATATTTGCTTATATGCTTTGTCTATATATAAATAGAATTTTGGTTAGGACAAAATACTGGTATGCAGCAGTGCAGTTGATGTTTTAATAAACTAGGGCAAATTACTGACTGGATATAGCTGTCCGTTTATCTGTCACAAGCAATCACACATTTAAAGACATATGATGCCTATCAGTTGGGTAATTTTAGCAGTACCCATCTCTCACCTTGACAGAAATTTTAGGCTACCCAATCACAGCCCAGCTGTGAACAGCTAGCTATTGCAAACCAAAGTCTGATGGAACTCATTTAACCTCACCTTAACTTCAACAATAACCTTCTCAGCCTAACCAGGAGGGCAGCAGATAGATACTGATGGCATCGCTATTAATAGTGAATACTATGTTGAATATTTAATATCACATAGGGTATCGGATTCTATCACCAGCTCTGTGCCAGCTTCTGTCTGGCAGTATCACCTGCTCTCATCTGACATGTAGTCCACCTCCAGACCTTCGAAGTCACCATCATCACTGTCCTCCAGGGCTTCGCTGTCACTTCCCCCCTTCCTCTTCTTCTTCTTCTTCATCTTCTTTCCCTTTCCCTTCTTATTATCCTCTTTCTTTGCTTTCTGCTTACCATCACCATCTGTCCAAGACAGAAACACAAGAGAGAAGAGTTTAGAGCTCAGTGGAAAAGAATGAACAATGTACTAGAAACACTGTAGCTTCTGATATACTCAATTTGAAATTGACATGGTTGAAAGGGGCAGGATGGGTAGGTTTGCTCATCCTGCTACAGCACTGGGTTTCAGTGTAATGACATGCCCTAAGGTCTGTTATCAAATCCAGACTGTGGCCAGCACAGGGTGGTCCAGGGTGGCATACAAACGGCCTGCAGTGTGAAAAGCAGCAGCAGCTTAGGAGAGCGCATGCTGGTCTGCCCTCACCGACAGGCATACCAATACAATAGAGCACTCCAAATGTGTAGTGCAAAGAAAATACATTAAAATGTAGAATAATTTGTAGGAAAAAGGGAGGGTTTGTCTTTCCCCACCTTCTCCATCACTGCTGTCACTCTCGTCACTGCTCAGCTCCAGGTCATCCTCCAGGTCATGTATGCGCAGGTCTCCTCCTCTGCCACCCTTCTTCTTCCTCTTCTTCTTCTTCCCTGCCTTATCCCCCTCCTCTTCATCATCCTCCCCTCGCTCCTGTTCACGCAAGCGCCGCTGCAGCATGATGCTGAAGTGATTCACCACTTTATTCCTCCTGTGATGGGGGGAGAAAAAGGAAGCCACAGCATCTTTCACATTACCAATGACGTAAACCACCAAAGAAGGTCATTCTTCATTCAGTGTTTCCATCCTTCCCTCATCAGCTCCTTCCCCCTCTTCCTCTGCAGACAAGTGTCTTTGTAACAGTCTTCCCCACAGTCCAGGAGAGCAACCACAGATTGTAGTTCTGATGTAGTTCACAACGTTTGATTATCAGGTGCCCTGTTTAAAAAAAAAACTCATAGCCCGCACATATAGCCTCCAATATTTCATTTTACGACCCCCTTCACTTCTTCCCACATTCAAAGCACCTCATCTGGCCGCCCACACCTCTCCTATGTCCCCACCTTTCCTACATCCCCATACAACCCACTACTACTCCTCCTCCTCCTGCTGCTCCTGCTCACCTCCCCCACTCCTCCTCTGCTTCTTCTGCAGTGAGTGTCCGGTGTTTTGCCTGTGGGGTGAAATTGTACCACCCATGGACTGGGAAAGCCTCAAACGCCCCATCAGGACACTGTGTGAAGATGTAGTAGGAGGCGTTCTCTGTCACCCCTCCCTTCTTCTGTCCCTTAAATCTGAAACACACCAAGGAGAGGATCAGGTAATCACACAATCATGGGAATGCATACCAGCTACATGGTGGGGTGGGGTGTAACAAAAAGACAGATGTCTCTGTGCAATGTACATGACATGAGCAAACAGTGTATCTGTATGAGCAAATATTTACATGACTTTCTCAGGAAAATTCCAGAGAAATTATGGGAAATGAGGACAAAAGAACAAAGCAAAGGAGAGTCTGAGCTATACCTTCTTCCTGCCTTGCCATTGACTTTCAGAATCCAGGGCTGGTCCTCCACTCGGAACTCCCGTGTGACGATGCCAAACTTCTTCCGCCGAGACTCCTCCCTCTGCTTCTTCCCAAACTCGCTGCCAGCAGCCCCCTCTGTCGCCTCCTCCTCCCCGTACATACGCCTGTTGCTCATATCACGCTCCATTTTTGCCTGCGTGGAGTGGAAAGGGAGAGAGACTGAGACAGAAGCAGCAGGAGAGACAACCCTGTCCAGGGAGGTCACACAGATCTCAAAATCTAAAGAGTGAACATCTCAAGTACCTGTGTCCAAGTGGAGCAGTTGACCTTGTCCCCAGCATTGAAAGCCATGATGCTGTACTTCTTACTGGTGTTTCTGGTAGACAAGCACAAAGGCAGTGTTGGATGACCCAGACTATGGATCAATGTTTAACTGTGCACATAGGGAATAGTGTATAGCTTGCCTGTTCTTTCACATGACTGTGAAGGTAATGGTCAGTATGGTACCCTGTTTGCTGCGGAACTGCCCAAAATTGGTTAAATAGTGCCCATGAGGTTCAATCATATCAGTGGCTGAGAGAGATTAGGGGGGAGGATACTCTAAAAATAGAATCAGAGTCAGGCACTTACTTGGGCACTCGGACAATGTACTCTGTTGAGGAAGATCCACTGCTCCCCTGCAAAAGACAAAGTAATTAATGATAGCGATGGATCACTTGTCACATTTGAATTTGCATCAATGCATCTCATATTATTGTCTGTAACCCAGACCAGTACACTGACCTCTACACTACGACCATTACATTACATTACATTATAGGCATTTGGCAGACGCTCTTATCCAGAGCGACGTACAACAACGACCACTCATTCATTCACACCTTACCAGTGACGTCATAGTTGAATGGGTTCTAAATTTTCCAGTTCAAAAAATTTCAGCCTGGGAGAAATAAGGCAGGTCTGATATGCGCTAATGAAAGGTCCCCACGGAAGATGACAGCTAGGGCACTGAAAAAATAGTCCTCCGTGTCTGGAGGAAAGTACAAAATAAATCAATCAATAAAGAGTAACATTTAAACATATTACCCTCTCAGAAAAGTAACACGTGCATATGTAATAAGCCGATATAAATAGCACACAATGGTTCAATGCATCTGCAAACTTGCATTTGACCATTATACTGGAAAAGTGCGAGCTGCTAATCAGCTCCACTTGCTGAGATGCCAGTACAGCTACGTATATATAGCTAACGCGGTATGTGCGATTTCCCATCACAGAACAGGTAATCGGTTCGAATTAGTTTGAGGAAAGTAAAGACGACATTGTTAACAGTTTGAGAAGCAGTGGAAGAGGTCGATTCACGTCAGGAGTCATGGAA